>JAMKCH010085814.1:0-50361 GCA_023653785.1 Ophioderma brevispina | reverse complement strand
AATACATTCAACGATTTCCTGTTTTAAATATAATAATGATAATAAAATATGTAATTTGATCCGGTGGATTCATAAGGTATTATTTAAATCATCTTTACTTGTAATATGTAACGATTAATTTTTCAATGTACTGCATTATTTACATAATTATTTATAGATGTTTTTGCTGTATTCTATGAGAACAATAAAGATTGATGATTGATAAGTCATTCCATCAAACGAATGGGAAATACATGGGCCGGAAAGGGGCACCACAAAAAATTCTAAAAAAGTATCCAGCACCCAATTTAATGTTATATATAATTAATTTGGTTCTAGGCTAACGGGCACTATCAGTGATGTGCTAAATCAGAAAATCGACAAAAAATCATCAACAATCTGATGTTTCAATGTCTGTGACAAGTTCAGGCGTCCTAACATCCCTGCAAGTGATAAGACCACGAGCAACCTAATAAGGACTAAATCGAATATTTTAGTCTACTGTCCGCAGGCGCACGGGACCCCTTCCTACAAACACGTAATTGAATGGCGATTCGTATCTTTGAACCCTGCTTTTTCTTCATTTTCTGTCAATTTTTCAATTGGAAAAGATAATTTATGACTTTTGGATCACTGATAGGTGCCTTTAACTATAAAAGCCATTGTTTTAAAACTGTATAGTGCATCACTGTGGAGAAAGTGGCACAAGATGGCTACTTTTCAGTCAAATTGCAACCCTACTTCTAAACCGATCAATATTTTGATTTTTTTTTTTCTTTCACTACTAGTAAATGTGCCTGAGTTTCAAAGTTTGCACAAATGTTCAATGGGACATGCATTTTCTGGATGTAGGGCTCCAGGAGCACCCCCCCATTTTTAACTAATGTGGGTAAATACCTTATCCAATTTTGAGTGGTTACGAATGGAACTATAGAAGTGAGACTTCCGTCATTTATCTTGTACGTGTGTAAATTTTACAGTTCTTAGTACGCAGCATCCTCTAACCCAACTAAATAGGACTACAGTAAAAGTATAATTTATAGGCCCTATTTAAAAGCCTGGTCCTAAATTATAAGCGGTTGCTAGGCCCGGGTGCTAGGTTGGTGGTGGTCATCCGTGCTTTTTATCCCTTAAATCTTCCCCAAGCTCTTTAATAACCCCGAATACACACATTTCCAAGACTTTTATTTAAATTAACTTTTAGAGTTTACTGTATAATATTTACCTATTTTGTTGGCAGAATGTCCGTATAATATTGTAATTGACAAATTATTTAATAGTTACTGTGTCCCGAGTCCCTGGTTGAAGTAGGCCTACAATTAGTTCATAAGGTAGCCTTTTTGTAAACTTTTGCCTCAAAAGCTCAATTTTAAGGAGCCAAATTCGGCTCCCAATCCGGCAATTTCACAAAATTCAGTTCCTAAAACCCTCCTTTGGACACAAATTAGTTCCCATGCACCCAAGTTCGGAAATCCGGCCGCACATCCCTACCTGAAAAAATATAGATCCACTTCCTACCGACGCAATCTATCTGCATTTAACTGTTCTTCACAAAAGCCCCCCCCCCCTCCATCGCCAAATAATCCCGAATAGGTTTCCGAAGGAACCAAACCCCAGAACCGCCTCCTCCGGAATAGCGAAATCCCGAGACCGCGAAATTCTAGTTAAGGACTATTATGCTCGTTTTTACTGCATACGGCTTGCAATGTGTGTTGCGTAACTTCATGAATTTCACACTTTTAATGCTGGGCCATGTGCAATGAATAAAGAGAGCGCACAGTTCTTAAGATTGGTTCTGCGGCATACAAAATCTTCTCCGCAGTGGTGGGTGTGATTTCAAAAGAAATCTGATAAAACATTGTCTCTATTATAAGGGAAAAGATTATGGCTCAAAAAGATCACCAATTTCAGTCGAAAAAAGCCTGAAAGTTTCTGAAACTTATTTTTACCAGTATGGGCTGGGGCTAACATAAGGATTTTTAATATTATGAAAATAGTTTTTTTTAACAAAATAGCCACTTGTAGTTAAGCACATCCACATCGAATTGCTATTGTTTTAAAAATGTGCTTAACTGCCCAGATAATACTTGATTCGCACTAATCTGCAGAAGTATTTAGCCATTGTGATCTAAATGCCTAAAGCCATATAAAGCAATTTCCTTTCTTCAAAGTATACACAAATTGTGCCCCTTATTTTTCATCAAAAGTCCCATTTTTTTGCCACTGTTGTATTGGCAATTGTAGTAAAGATCCTTTAGGTGGCTAAGCTGAACATGCCATATTTTTCAGAAATGATTTTAGGCATTGTTTACTAATAAAGTCTGTACTAATAAAAGTCATGATCCGAAACAGTCATAAAGGGCATCTTCAAGACCACTTGAAGATGCTTTAATGACTGTTTTCTCACAAAGAACAGTAATCAAGGTCATGCCTGGAAAAAGTGGGGAATTTGGGAATCATATTCCCAGGATATTTTGATATTTGGAGGGAAAGGGTAAATGGTGTCAATCTTGGAGTGAAATTGGATTGTATTCCCTGGAAATTTTGTTGCATTTTTTTCCAGTCCTGTATGAGGCGTTGATGTGACCTAAGAGTAGCAAGCAAGAGAACAAAATGGGCCTTTTGAATTTGGAAAAAAAGGCTGATTTGGCTTTAAGTTTTGCTTGTTAACACTTGCACTCACCACAACCCCCTCCAACGAATGCAGGCAGCACACAACACATGCTCATTGTGTTCCTTTTGTGCCTATGTTATGTTGATGATCTTCATTAGTAAATTGCAAACATTGATAGGATTTTATTTTTAATGGAGTTTAGTAGGTATCCAATAGACCAGCAAACTTCTGCGGCCATCATGTTTCTTTTTTACATTTGTTGGCAACATGCAGACATCTCTATGGGATGGCATGGTGTAACCCCCCATTTCTTCTACCACCCGCACCCCATTTACCACGAACCAGAAAGAAAAAGTACAGAATTGGGGCAAAATCAGTCAATTTAGGCTAAAATCACCAAATTTTGGCAAAAAATCAGTGATTTTTGGACCAAAATTGGTTAAAAGTCGCATTGTTGTTTTTTGTTTTCCCAAACAAATAACTTTTTCCTCAAACATTTCTTTTGCCCCCCCCCCTCCTCCCGAAAAAGTAGTTGGTGCGGCCACTGGGGAAGGATTGGGAACTATAAAAACATGCAAGCGACCGCTTTAGCACTGTGATTATGGAAATGGCATTAAACATGCATCATTAAAGACATACCCTGCATTCCCCTCCCCATTATAGTGGAGGACTGGTGTTATCATGACAGATTATTGTCACAACCATTATAAGCTTGTTAGTGTAAATAGACCTAATAGGGAATTCCTCGTTAGCTTAGTCGACTGCGGGCCCCGCTCGACCTTTAGACCCAAGGAGGAGGCATGGGTCGGTCTCCCGGTAGTGGCAAGGGCCGATAAAATTAAGTCGCTGGTATATCTCAGTGAGGAATCAGATGATGGATGGGCGTTAATCTACCATCGGCTAGGAGCAGTCTGTGACAGTATGTATGTCTGTCTGTTATTCCGGTGACTGTTAGTTAATCCACTCTACTGACAAAAAGCAAAACTATGTAGGATCTTTAAAGTAGGTAGGTTGTTAGACCATAATTATGGTGCTGTATAGTTTGTAGCAAGAATTACTGCAATACTATGCATGTGCACATGCAAAAGCCCCAAAAGAGGCATTCTGAATGTCAACAGTGTCTGCAAAAAATTAGGTTGGTTGGATGTGACAGTTAAATTAGGAAAAAAAAGAAACCAACCAATTTTTTTGTGGTGTCGTTTGTTGGTAAAGTGACAAATTTTAAAAGTTAGCATGGGGATTGCACAAAGATGCACTCCAGAATGCTATTACAAGTGTGTGGTGGGGGATATCAGAAGACTCAAATCCTGATTAAATCATCTCACTGTATTTATTTGCCTTTAAGGCCATCAACTAAATCCTTGTTAAATCATCAAAAAATTTGCAACTTTAAAACGTTAGTGAACCAATTTTAGAGACGTGTTTGCAGGTGGCAAGAACCCACTTTAATATGGTGAATTTAAATAATGGTCCAAAGAGATTTTTTTAAGTTGTCTGCAACCATTCCTATGTGCAATTGTGGAAAAATAATGTTCTAGCAAATTCAAGTTGAGAATTTTAAAAGACCATGGTTTGGAAAAAGGGTTTTACAATATGTTATTGAAAGTGATATAAATTGTTTGGGGGAAAATGTGGTTCTTTTAAAAAAAAACAGAGGGGATTGTTAGTAAATAACATTACCTCCCACTTGGGCATCAAGTCTATAGCACAGTGACCTTGAGTCTAAAGATACACTATGGATCGTCATGGGTGTATATCCTGTGTGGGTATTGTTACTTAGAATTGATGGAAAGTTTTAAAAAAAAAATGAAGAAATGCCCCAGACAGAATGCATTGTTGATTTGAGAATCACACCATTTATCAGGTCATGTGATGTCACATAGTGCCCTGGAACCAGGTTCTGACTGTGGACAGTCTCGCCGATCGATTCCCGTAGCAATTTTCACTTACGTTCATAATGCTCTTGTGTTGCGAATTTGCAGAGCTTCATAAAACAGTGAATGATGACCCCCCAGCATGCAGAGCGCAACCCCACGGTGAAGCAATGTCTCGCGACTAGCATTGCAGAGTTTCGAGCTCAGAAGTTTCAATCATTCGTGCGTGGGGACACAGCGGAATTTCATCAGTAAACTAAACAGTCATTGTCGTTGTGTTACGTCAAGACCTCAAGAAATCAGACAGATTGTGCTTAATGTTAAAATTCTTGTTTTGACAAAAAAAAAAGGGCTTTCAATGGTGGCACCAGGGGTTTCACAGCTTGCTGAGTCACAGTCAATTCCCTAGGTTGTTTAATGGATTGAACCTTGTACAAGTTGATATGTGTGTGAGAATGCATTAAAGTAATAAATTGCAAATTTTTAATAGCACCCCCAAATTTGATAATATGGAATTTTTGCACAGTTGTGATATTTTAATTGTCTTTTAGCCTATATATAGGCTATTGTCATCGAGCGCAAATTAGAGTAGAGTAGGAAACCCAATGCTCTCATAAACTAGTCTCTCATGTCTTGCACTTCTTTTGAACGAGCAGGTATGCCAAAGTAATGGGCACTTCTTTGAAAAGTTATGTTGTGGATTTGAAACATTCTGAGCAGATGTTGCGTTGTTTTGGGGCATGTGTCATCCTTTTGTGTTTTGGCCATGAATTGGTTGTAGGAAAGATTAGCTGACTGTCGGTTGTCCCACAATGTAGATGCATGCTGTCTGAAAGTTGACTGAAAGGCCATGCATTTCAATGTGCCTAGAGAGGCATTGCATTTGGAGCCTAGTCTGATAACACTGGCAGTAAATTTCATGCTGATCTAGGTAGATGATAGTTAGTTATTGTGGAAGGGTAGTTTGTTATTGTTTCCCACCAATATTATTCTCCAGTGTCTTAAAGTTCCAGGTGCCTTGTCCATGTGTACTGTACCACTCATTCCCAGTTGTCCGGAAGATCTGATGTTATGCAAGTCTCATTCACGGAATGCAATGTGCCACACATGGTTCAAAAGCGCACTATAATAAGAGTTAGTAATATGCTTGAACTTAACCTTGCACTGTTTGTGTTAAACTTGAACAGACCAAATCTCTCACTTCAATCATTCATAAGTGGCCTTAGAATACACAGCTACCTAAGAGAGATATTTAGCCCATCCCACAATGCATCCGTTTTGGTACATTTCACATAAATAATCCCATGCATGATCCCCCCGGCATGTGATCACACAAAATCCCATTTTTAAACATAAACTCGACCTTTTTCGATCACCCATTCCTGCACACCAACACTAGTACTTTAAAAAATTTAATAATGAAGGGTTTTGTGCGCCTTAAACTTATTTACATTGACAAATACTGGAATTAGGTAGTACAGAACATTATAGGAACATTGCCAATGTTATTATGGGATTTAGTTCAAAACATACTCTGCTACTATGAAGCAAGGTTAAAGGCAACCACTGTATTTCTGGGGAACTTGCATGATTACATCAACCTTGTAGCTTGTCAATATTACTGAGGGTGAAAATTGTTTTGCTTTTTCAATATTTTTTATGGGATATTAAAAGTGTTAAAACTAGTCTGGTATTATCAGTGGGTAAAAATAAGCCAATGAAGTTGTCGATTGTTGGAAACGGTTGTTATTTAGTTGATTCTGATTGATAGGATTTTAGTAATTTTGTATTAAGTGGACCATTTTACAATACTCTGTATCAACACCACAAGTCATATGTTGACAGTTGTCAAAACACAGGAGATTGTCCTTGTAAGTAAATTGCACCACAGAGTGGACAATGGGACTCAGGAAAATAATTTCGTTCAGGATATATCACCATTTGTGCAAAGAGTGAGACTACACAAATTTTATAATGTAGTCTTAGACATTGACAATATAAAGTTATTGAAAGTGAAACTACAGGTTGTTAAGTGGGGGTGGCTTCTCAACACAAATGACCAAAAGGGCGTTGCCACAGACATCTGTCCATTTTCAGCCTTCTGGTATGTCAATTACCCCTTTTTTCCAAGTTGGTATAGCAATGGGCGTTTTTTTGAAAATTTGTTGGAAATTAGCTGCTTTTCCTAGATCTGAAGCCAAAATTGTCCAAATTGCTTAAAAATGTCAAATTTGACAGTGAAAATGGAAATTTGGGTTAAATTTGGCCTCTAAAATTGTGCATCTCTGGTATAGCTAAGGGTCCTTTTTTGGCAAAAAAATGGTATAGCTAGGTCCTACTTACAGTAGTCGTGAGCCGTCACCCCTACCAAAACAATAGTTGGACCTCCCCCCCCCCCCGGGTTCAAGTACGGTTAAGGGAACAAATTAAGAAACTGAAGAAGTTATGAATTAAAGTGTGTGTAAAAAGATTCACACACAACTCCCTGTAATGAAGGTCCACATGGAGCATGTATTCCGATTTAAATCTTCAACGACTCTTAAAACTATTATACAGCAAATATGTGCTGTTCATTGGAAGTTGAAAAAGCAAATAAAAGGTTTCATAACACAAATATGATTTTTTAAAAGTCAATGGCCATTAAAATTGCCATATTTTGTGGTTCGGGTAAGTAAACAGTACATTAATTCACTGTAATGTCATAAAGTTTACAGAGATTGCTATTGAATAGCCTATGTCACTTGAAGTATTGTAAAGTGAAAATAATTTTAAATAAATAATAAAGCCCAGATTAATGTGGTATTTAATTGTTTTTTAATTTAATGAATATTCATAATTAATTAAATTACGTATGACATGAAAGAACCATTTAAGATTGCAATGATTAAAGGCGGCATTTGTATTATCATTAAACATAAAAAAAAAATTTTGGCTGTTCATTTCAGGGTGTGAATGAATACTTGGTATGCCTTATAAAGAGTAAAAACACCCGGCTTTAAAAAATGGAACGCCCCTCCCCCCCCTTTGATGAATTTGTGTGCTCTAACACCTAATTGTTGGTTATGATTATTAAAATAAATCACGAGAAAGATTAATTCCAAAATTCAGTTGATTTTGATTGAGGCGGTTTTTGATGTTATTAACCAAATATGTTTACATGTATATCACGGTGCCCCAGCTCTGATCCCCTCTTCTGCCCCCACACGATTGTCTGTGTCGTTTGCCCAGAGGCCAAGGCCAATGCATTATAATTCTGTCATTTTTAAGGACCAAGAAAATACAAAATGACTAATTTCCTTCCCGAGTAGATCGAATTGCAAGCATGATTAGGCAGCATGCTATACTTAGGCAACGGTTCAGGTGATGTAAAAATCTCAACTCCTTTGGGTTAAAGTCAATGGGATGAGACTGTGGATCACGAAAAAAGCAAGGTGTTGAAGTGTTGCGTTCATGTGATGATGGACTTTCAAAAGCATGTTTAACAAATAAATTTACCGCGTACGGTAAGAACAAAAAGAAGTAACCTTTAAATTTAGCTGGAAAAAGACTAGCTGAAAAACAATAACTTGCTGGCCTGAAATTGAGAGAATTTTATTGTAAATAAAGCAATTGAACACAAATCATCATCGTGGCACTTATTATAGTAATGAGGTATTGGAAGTATGTATGATGGAATATTCAAAGAGGTAATAATAATAATATATAAAGGTACTTTAACGGAGAAGGATGTTGTGTGGTCTTTGAATGGCATCATATTATAGGCTACTGCATCATTGATGCTCTGGTTACTAACCTGCGAATGACATGCTCAAATGTGCTATTTGCATAAAAGAAGCAAATTTTGTAATTAAAAAATCGGGATTCTTGATAGTGTAATTTATGGCGGAGCTGGAAACACCAAATTAGTCTCTCCATGATGGAAATCGTGCCACCTTCACCTCAACAAAAATGACCTCCAACTTGACATGCCTGAACCAACAGAACAACGAATGGATGAGCGTAGAAGAAACCTGGCACCATTTCCGGCTATTTTATATTGAAGGATGTTTCCAGCAGTCGTTTGATTATCAAGAGATTCGATATTAGTAAATAGTAAATTCTAAGTTTTAAATCCGTTTTGTCACAGGCAAACGAGGGTGGCCCGTTCACCTAACACTCGCAGCAACTGCCTCCACTCTTCCTTCCAATTCACCCGATCAAGCATCCTCCATCCTCAACCCAGCCCTAATCTCTCATCCTTCATTGCTTCATTCAAAGTTGCTTTGGACGTCACCCTCCTCCTCAAACCACCCACCTCCAATCAAAAGCCCTTCTTAAACATGGCCCGTCATTCTTCATTAGCATAGACCATACCAACATACATATCGCCTTCACCATCCGGTCCACAGCTTCTTCCATCCAACATCTTGCGCAAGTCATCGTCTTCATTCCTATCATATCAACTTCACAAACACAGCGCCCTACTTATTGATATCCGCTGTCCTCCTAGAATCACTTTCCTCGGTATTATTCTCTTTCATCGGTTACATTTTTCTCCAATCTTAGCATCGTTCTTCTCAATATTACCTCCTTCACCTCTTTATTCCACCACCCGTAGCATCTCCTGATTCTCTCATTTTCTTTTTACCACACATTCATCACATGCCTGCAACACCCCTTCTTTAAAACACCCACCACAAAATCTGACACAAGCTCCCAACTCTTGCCTCAAATATTTTCTCGTATTTCTTTCAGCTTCATACTTTCCCTCTCCTCTCAGCACTACATGAGCTTAGGAAAGAAGAAAAGCAGTCCTTAATTCTCATAAAATCAGATGCAAATTTGACAAAAGAGTAACTTTACCCCAAATGTACCACCTTAACTAAACATCCTAGATATGCAAAAACTATACTTTTTGGGTTGTCTCATGCTCATACAACAAACTTAACACAATTTGTCAAGCTCAAGATTTGAAAAGTTTTCCCCCTGTACAATGACCAATCAAATGTGCAATAACCTCTATCACATTTTCATGACATACCCATATCTCTCAACTGAATATCATGAATATGCCAACGTGATATATTTTCTATTTCTTATGATGAAACGAATCATGTGAGGTACTTTGCAACTAAATCGAACCACTTATATGACTGATCTGTTTAGATCCCAAAATGGCTGCCAAACGGGACCTTGAAACCATATGTTTTCGGTAACATCAAAATATGATTTAAAAGAGATGTCGTAAAGATTCTAAAATCATGTTAGGAATTTAGTTTTCAGGGGGGGGGGGTGTGCATGGGAAACCATGAAATCTGCTAGAATAAAGTGTGCTCACGATAAGATGAAACATGACATTTTGATAAGTACATTGAGATCACATAGGAGCCCAAGGTCATAATGCAAACCAGATTAAATACACTATAGTAGCTATAGGGTATTTTATCTACAACTTGGATCCTCTCTCAACAAAATGTGTAGAATATAAGTGCAAAAATTGGCATGTTCCATCTTACACGGAACAGGGTATAGTGAGTCCAATTCATGTTGAGTAATGCAAATTACATTATGGAGTGCTATATCTTCCTGTTAGGAAATGAAATGGTATACTGTACATGTATTCCCCAGGCGACTGAAGTGAACATTTGTTGTGTTTGTAAATATTTAGGTTTCAGGAGTATGAGGAGGTGGATGAAAAGGAAGACAAATGAGGAAAGAGAAGTTTTAACACCTAAGGGAAAAAGTCTTCCTACTTCCATTGTGGACAGGGGGTTCCACGGTCCACTGGAGTGTTAATTAAAATTTTTAAACCTGATGGATATGTGATTGTAATGAGGGCCTTACAAATTCCTCACACCAAAAACATTGTACACTAATCTGAGTTAAAAGGCTGATTCAGAGATTCCGAAATAAGTTTGTTGTGGAGTTAATTGAAAAATAGTCATCTAGAATAAAGATAGTTACCTGAAATTGCTCAATATTACAAAGGTAGAATGAAGGGATTTCGTTTTCATGCAGTTACATTTATGCACAGTAACAATACAAAGGATACCATGTATAACAAAATTCTGGATCCGGATTTTTTTTTTTTTAAAGTTGTGATTTTCTATATATGAAGGCCTTCGATTGAGATAGGTATTTCCACAATGAATTGGAGCAAATGGACAAGCATTATGTATATTAAAAAAAAACTGATTTGTTTGAAAAACATGTGTGCCCTCATTCGGAAAATCTCAGAGTCGGCCTTTAAAAGAAGCACTTTGTCTACAAAAATGATAAGTGCCCTGTTGTGTTTCACTACTACATATTTTTATCTTATCTGTGAAGATATATTATATGGAATTATCATGCGTTTTATTGTGTTGTTTTTTCCACTCTTGTAGATTTTGGGTTTTGTAATTTCTTAAACCAAGGCGAGTTCAAAGACGGGTGTGGTAGCCCTCCATATGCAGCTCCAGAGTTATTTGAAGGCAAAGATACTATGGGCCTAAACTGATGTTTGGGTGAGTTATACGTATTTATTAATCTGTGTCTGTGTATAGTCCCATGCTTGAGTAAAATTGTCATTTTGAAAGCATTTCAAAAACGTCGGCATATTCATTGTAATAGCTCAGGGCCACCCTAGACCATTTTCCAATGGGGAGGGGTGGGGGGGGGGGTTGCCACACCAAAAACAAAAATGTCCATTGCTAAAACAATATAAAAATTTTCACTTCCTTTTTGTCGTTCATATTACTGCTGCAGATTAGGCAATCGAAGTAATACCTTCCAATACTGCGGCCCGAAATTATTTAACCATGTGTATTCTGTGTCACCGAGCTGCAGAGATATTATTTTATCTGAATGGGACTGCAACAAAACAAAAAAATGAAGAGACCCTAATGTTATCAGTTGCCCCATAGAGAATGTGTGTAAATGAAAAATAATCTCAAATACTCCCAAAACGCAGCGGTTCTATGGATATTTTTGCATCAGTGTGTCAGAAATTTTGTTCTCTTACGAGAACAACATCCCCAACTTGGTCTGAACTATAGAACCTTGTGAGAAAATTGAACATTTCTATCATTATTTTTTCACAACCCAATCATAGGGCTCTGACTTACCCAAACATTTTCCCATGGTGCTATGTCACTAGGCTAGTGAATTAAATATGCACGCTCATCCTTTCCGCACCGCCTAACCTTCCGAAAGAAATCTGGTGAAACAAAAAGAATAATTTTCTTTCTTTCATTCAAGGAGTGCCCCCCAATTTTTCAAATTTGAAATTTTTTTGCAGAGTTGTGTTGGTAATGGTCTAGTAATCTATAACCTGTAATGGTGATGCCGCGCAAAAGTACGTATTTGTCATTAAGAATCGATGTTTGTCCCCCCCCGGCCCCCAACCTTTAGTTAGTTGGCAAAGGGGGACTATAGAAATTCCCCGCAACTCCGTGTGTGTGTGCGTGTGTGTGTGCGAGTTTGCGTCCCAAGCAATATCTCTGATCTAAGCAAGGTGGTTGGTCCATCTTCCGCAACATAGAATGCATCTAGGTAGGAGGCCGTGGCTGGGATGAAAAATGGGTCATGGTGAACATAGGTCAAAGGGTTCAAATATGGTCAAAAATAGGGGTCAAATTGGTTAAAATAGGATATATTGTTAAAAGCCTTGTAAACAACGATATCTTTTGATCTAACAAGTATGGTTCCATCTCGCCCCATAAGAATGTCATCCAAGTAGACGGTGGATGAGTTTGGAGGTGGGTCAATGTGGCATGGGTCACAAGGTCAAATATGGTCAAATAGGATTATTGTTTGTTATAATAAGCCTTGTAAACAAACGATATCTTTTGATTAAGCAATTTGGTGTCCATCATCTTCGAACCATAGATGTCACCCAAGTAGACGGTGGATGAGATCAGAGGTGGGTCATGTGGCATTGGTCCAAGGTCAAATGCGGTCAAAAATGGGATTAAATTGCTATAAAAAGCCTTGTGCAATTGTGGCAGGATGATGACACTTGGTGGAATGTGGTCAACATTCATTGCCAGAAAAATTTGAAGGGCATTTCATCAAGTCATGTGGGGTCATTCAAGTTCAAATGGACTAAAACCCCAAATTTTGCTTTTAATTTAAAAAAAAAAAAGCCCCAATTTTTCCCCGCTTTAAAAAATGGCAACTTTCCGCTTTTTTTTTTTTTTTTTTCCGCTTTGTAAATTTCCTCCAGAAAATGGGCAATTTTCCGCATTTTCGCTATTGCCTTGAAGTTGTATTGCGACCTTCTAACCTCCTACACAAAGCTACAGTAACCTTGCAACATCGCGATCGATGACAGGCTAAATTATGCCGTACATAATCACGCTTACCGTACAAAGCTTTTACTAGGTGCAGGACTTACCGCCGCGGCACTTTTAAAAGGCATAATGTCCAATTGTTAATTACAAAATTCGGCCTGATACCAGAGTAAACACGATCCAGTGAGTCAGTTTCACCGTACACGTGGTTATACGTCTTGGAAAATACCAGACGATCTATTTTAGGTGCGGACTGCGCACAGCACATTCTTGCAGCATCGTCATTTTACGAAGCAAAATGGAGTCGGGTAATCGTGATCGCACTGTACAGTCAAAGACGATAGCGATGCAAGCTGTTGCAATCGTCTTTGATATACATTCAGATGGTCTATCAGAATTCTAACTAAACCAGGCGTGATTTGGAGATTGATAGGGTCATGGCATTTGGTAAAACATTGATCATTTGTTATATAGGGAATCAAATTGTTATATTCTTAGTATTTTACTAGGAAAGTGAAGTAATTTTACTTTTTGGAATTTTGTTCTCTCTTGCTATTTTCAGCGTTTAACCTCAAATTCCGACGAATTTGCGGGAATTTCGCAACGCGGAAAAAACTTGGGGCTTTCTAAACCCTGTCAAATGTGGTAGTGATGAAACTGTGGATTGTGGTCAAAACATTCACATGCCAAAAAAGTTGACGGTTCATTTCAGGTTCATGCGGGGGTCATTCAAGGCAAAGGGAATAAATGGATATCGCCCTTGTCAATTGGGGAGGCGGATGAAACCTGGTGGGTGGGTCAACATTCAGTGCGAAAAATTTGAAGGTCATGTCAAGGTCATGTCGGTCATTCAAGTTCATGTCGGGTCATTCAAGGTCAAACCACTACGTAGGTGGTAGCGATGATGAAACTTGGTGGGTGTGGTCAACATTCAGTGCCTGAAAATTTGAAGGTCATTTCAAGGTCATTCCGGTCATTCAGTCATGGTCCCGGGTCCTTCAAGGTCAAACTCACTAATAGGTGGTAGGATGATGAAACTTGGTGGGTGTGTCAGCATTCAGTGCCAAAATTGAAGGTCAGTTGAAGGTTCATGCAGGTCATCCAAGGTCAAAATCACTAGTATGTGGAGGATTATGACACTTTGGTAGGTGTGGTCAACATTCAGTGCCAAAAATTTTGATGGTCATTTCAAGTCATGTGGGGTCCCCAAGGTCCAAATCCATACACATGGTAGCAGTCATGAAAACGATGGGTGGAGTACACATTCATTGCCGAGCGTTTTGTACTGGTCAATGTAGTCCAACTCCACATTTGATACCGACATACAATCAAATTGCAACTGCTATGGGCAGCGCCTCATGGTTTGACGAACCAATTATTTCCATCACAATTCTCCTGTGATTTTAAAATTATATTTCCTCCATTTACTATCGCGACGGGCGGGACCTTTGGTGGTTCGAGAACCGCCTTTGTGTAAATAGAATCGGGATCCCAGCCTTACTTTTAATTAAACGCGACATTTCGGTCTGTCCTTGTGAAATCTAGTGCCACCGGTTATGAAGATTGACCTCTACTTGACTTTCCTGAAACCAACAACCACTAATGGATGAGCGGTAGACACGTACATGGTGATATTTCCTGGCTATATCAGTGAAGTTCTGTTTCCAACAAGCCACTGAATATTAATCGGTATAAGGCTATGTGTTAATTATTACAAAACTCCATCTTGGGTGATACAAGTTCAAGCTTTACCATTCAACAGGTACATATATATTAATTAGCCAAATACCAACCAAGGCAACTGTGCCAAAATCTCAATTAGTTTGGAAAATTGGGGGCACCTTTACAAAAATGTGCTGTTTTGCTGTTTTATGTTATTTTTTTGAATCATAAGTGGTCCCCAAAACCACTGTTTTCCTTCCTCATCTTTTCAACCACTACTTTTGTATAACTCCGCTATTTTCTCATGGCGTCTATATCTGTGGTCTTTTGAAGTTGAAGGTCACATCAACGTGCCCTGGTTATTTTGTCGCGCCGCCATAAATTGCCCACACTGTTTGTGAATTATAGTTTTGAATCACACTAATAAAGGCAGCACGATCGAAACACCAGCAGGTGCAAAGACGCAGTCTGAATACGTCAACCTTAAATTTGAGGAGCAAACTTTAGTCTAATTGCACTTTCTTTACTGTACTCATTTTGTGTTCAACACATCATCCTGTTTCTCCCATTCTTTCTCTTCTTGTTTGTCTTGTGTTGTTTTATTGCCAAAGTTCTATCAAGTCCATTATGTATATATCATAAGTAACTTGTTTCAAGGGACCACACAATAATGTACTCGTCAAAACCCTTTGAGAATTTCTGATGGTTCTTAATGCATTTATCATTGGTTTATCTAATACCGGCTTATGAATTGTTTCTGATATGCAAACTCAACGTTGTGAACTTAAAATGCGCCTCTGTGTACATGCGATATGTGGCATTAAGAAGTACCACATGGATGCTTTTTGTTTGGTGTTGTGCATTGATGATAGCTAGAATGGCATTAACTAGATGTATTAAAGGGGACATTCAACAACTCACCTATTTTCTTGTACAAGAGCCGTACCATTGTTGCTTCATATCAATGCACAGTTTGATATCAAATTAGCCGCGTCACGCATGGCGCAGTGTCCACGGAAGTGGTTTGCACTGGTTGTCACATTGGAACTCTGAGTACATGCTAGCACCAGGTGGCAGACTGCAAAGCAACAACATGGCCAAAACTAATTGAAAAACTATTAATTTGCTAAATATATTCTTAAACAGCTGTGAAAATGTAAGCAAATTCATTGGGTTCATCAACAATTGAACCCGGTAGTACGCTCTGCGTATTGACGTTATTTTAAGGTTGGAAGCGCTCGTCATAGCACGCTTTTAGCTACATTCGCAGCGCGCCTGTCCCGTTGCGTCTCGTGGCGTATGAATCGTTGCATTCAACGGGTTTGTTCAATTGTTGGTCACTCTGGGTGGTGGCAGTCCTTTCTTGTTTTACTGAAGCCGTAAAGTATCACGCAAATTAGGGAGAAGATGAACCCTTAAAATGTTTAAAAGCTTTTTAAGAATGAGAATAAAGGTATGGTTTTTGGGAACCGGTACTTCTTTTTAACACGACTTGAACCGGTTACACCATTATTTTTGCGTGGAAGACTCGGCCTCGGCCTCGTTCTTCCACATAAAATAATGGAATCCCGCCTTGGTTCAATTCAAAGAGAGTACCGGTTCACAAAAGCATACATTTAATTCTCTAATTACAAGGAAGATTTCGCTGTCAAACTGGACCATTCTTAGTATTGTATGGAGAATAATTAACTGTTCCGTTTTCTATACACGATTTAAGACGTTTTCACAAAATTTTCATTGTTTAGGGATTTAATCATGTTACAGAGTGGTTCATCACAAATCAACATCTCTGCATCCTATTCGTCTGTGTATTTTTCATTCCCCTCTCGGCGAAAGCCTCCCTTCGCCGGATAAAAATGCGCGGACGCAGGACATTCATCCTGTTGATTTGTGATGAACCACTCTGTAACATGATGAATCCCTAATTCAATCACCAGTGACTTCTTGGGAAGAAGACCTTGTTATATCTTGTGTCATGTCAAGTTTGAAGGTGAACTTCACTTAGACTTCTATGTTGCATGCACCCGTGAACACATGCGCTATGTTGGAATCATAGCATGAGGCACACGAATAAGGGGCATGATAGAACTGCTTAGTGGAATGCAAAGATGTGGTATGATGTCACCTTCAACCTAAGATGACACAACTATAGTTAGAAAGCCTAAAATTTGATATTTTATCATTAAAAAGTGGGTTCCTACCGATCAATTGCACCTTTTCAAGCGTTTGCTGTCTATCCATTTACAGATAAAATGAGAATTGCAAATTTCTCCCTTCAAAAGAGATCAAAATTCATATATACAGATAAGCACATAAACAATGTCCATTACCAGTCAGCACTTTACCAGTCAGGGGTAGTGAGGCCTTTAAAATGATTTTTTATTTCCATCAAATTGTGTGCCTGTGATGCCAGTATTCTCCATCTGCCCAGCCTGTGTTGTGAGACTATTGAGCAAAACTTGTATTGTGAGTGTAGAAAGGCCCGAAGCTGCCATGTTGATAGATCTGTCCTAATCCATTTATTAGAATAACTCCTCTATTTATTTTTCCTTGAATCAGTGGCTCTTGAAATAGTTCTTCAGGTGACCATTCACCAGTAGAAACCATGTTCAAGGTCCCTAACCAAAGACTTTGAATAACAGTAATGCGTGATGGGAATTTCCTGTCAAGTGGCAGCTATTGCCTTACGATATTCTTGCCCCAATGACAACTATTGTTAGTAACTACCTTGATTGGTCACAACAAGTTATTTTTATCCAATCAGCACATTCAAAGTGATAGTAAGGGCTGAAAGAGGGGTTAGAGCTTGGATTTGGAAGCTGCATTTCAACTGGTATACATCGGAATGAAATATGTGAGGTAATTCCAATCGGAAATGGGTGTTGAAAAGGGGTAGTGCTGGGGGTGAACCTTCACTAAACGAGAGCTCAGTTTTGTAGGGTGGTGGAATACCAACAAGCCACACAAAGGCAGACATGCTGAAATTGCCAAGTACACCTTTAAAATATGAAAGCCGAGCCATTTGGTGAAGGCAAGGACGCCAGGCCCAAGTCAGCAGGTTTGGTACGTTCGAAATTGAGGTTTTGGGCCTATTACTGGCACAGAAGGAAAATTTTCGCAGAGTAATTTTTCACACTAGATAACCTCTCGTGGCTTGTATTCTTTATGGTCAAAACTTTTAGACCTGGTTTAAAAACCAGGGTGTACAATCAAGAACGGATTTTTTTCTTAAACATCGCTGAATGTGTGATGTAATAAATGTTTTTATGGATGGATTTGTTTGGTGATGTTAACTTAGCCTTTGTGAGTTTGTGTTTCCTGATTTGTGTTTCCTGAGAGTGAGAAAAGTGAAAATAATCTCGACCACGTAAATTATTCTCAGTTGACAGGAGGGGGCACTTCATGTCACTAGAGCAAAGTCTCCGGTTGCATGGCAAAGTTCAGTAAGTCATTCATCATTGTGTTTCAGAAAAGATGCCCTCTAGTTTTGGATAATGATTAGATACCCGAGTGCACCACTGGTTCATGTTAATACACAACATACATGCAGAGCTCATGACTAAGCCTTTTTGGGTGATGAGTAAGAATGTAGCTCACGTCACTGTGATAAAATAAGTCTCAATTCCCATGGCACGTTCAGTAATATCCATTCACAGTGTAGTTAAAAAGATGCCCCCTGGTTTTGGAGTAGGAATAGAATACCCAGAATGCCCAAGAGTGGTGTTTCTGCCTTTTCACCTTAATGCAAAGCTGACTCTGAACTTTGTCCTGGGACATGAGCATGTTATATAAGACTTTTCTGCTCTGGTGACTGTTCTATGCTTGTTGTCTGTGAAACACCTGCAGAAGGGTGAAACCAAGGATACGGCGTGCCTTGTGTTACCGACATGTCGCGAGTTGAACGTCAGGAGGAGACTTGTCTTTTACGTCAGAGCTTATTAACAAGATTTTGCATTTAGGGCGTGGTGTAAATAATAAAAAAAAATGTATGCAAATACTCGTGGTGACTTAAAAAATAATCAGCTGTCAGTGTCATTTATCTTGGTCTGGCTGTGTCTGTCACTGCGGAAATATTTTAAGTGACTTTTTGCTGATCATTTTAGTGCTAACCTTTGCTTTTACAAGGAACCGTAGAGTGTAGTCCCGACCAAAAATGCATCATAGTTGAATGATGCGATGCAGCAGGCCAGTATGAGAGGTTTCTATCGGGTGTCATGTCCCACCACCCCTCGGCATGAACTTAAGCCAGTGCTACTGGTGATCTAACAAACTGAATTTTCCTAAAGCAATCATGATCTTGAGGTGAGTGTAACCCCCAGACTTCCGCCGCTCTTTTTTGTGTTGACATTTTGAAATAGGTGTTTCTGATTCCATTTCGTGTTGTGAGCTTCCTCTGCTTGCTCCAAATGACGCTCTCTTCTGGTAGTGAGGAAAAAATGGAAATATGTTTAAAAATAACAAAATTATTTGATTGAAATTAATAAAATGGGTAAGAGATTTGAATATATCAATTTTTTTCTGGACACTTTTGTGTAGGCGAGCTGGTAATAGAAGACCACTCAGTTGACACACGTTGTGAGCTATTGTTAGAATCATATCACATATGTAGAGTGATCACCCCAATAAAAAATATCTTAGAAATGTTTCAAATGATCGCAGACTTGCAGGTGTTGATATACAAAGCACAGCCACATTTACAAAGGTAAACTAGCACATTTGTATAGCAGTCACCAATGAAGCTGTGATGCGATCTGGAAAAATCTGTCACATGTCGGAGTTTCGCACTGCCTGCCGGCCTAGTGGCAATGGCTTTGTGTCTTTTGTTTGGAGCCATGAAGAGTCGGTGTGTGCACCAGTAAATACAGTCTTTATGAATAAACCACGCTTATAATGGCACACCCTTCCATTGCTATCTGCTGGACTCAAACAAAGAACTTGCACCCAAAGGTAGGGAGCAGGAGCGTGGCCTAGCGGTTGGGTGCTTGCCTGTGGTGCAAATTTACCAACAATCTCCTGGGTTATCGAATTCCCGGTGGGGTCACTTGCTAGGTTTAATTTTTTACTTCGGGTACTATCAATTCTGGATTCGATCTGTATACCACCTATTGATAATACATAATCGCGCTCTCCCTCCGGTGGTTCACTTGGAATTGGGGCCAATGGATCATGAAGCATCCGTTGCCTTCTGATGGGACGTTACGCTGTCATCCCATGTCCAGAGAGTCCCAACTGGTACAATGTACCTCAACAGTCAGTTGTCGAATAAGAGTAAGGGTGTAAACCCCTGAACTGTTCCCAATCTGCCCCCCAGCCTCAAAGCGGGTCGTTAGGAGCGTCCGTATCATTGATTCATGGATACAAACGCGGCCAACGGATCAGCATACTCTTGAATAAATCCTGATCCACCACAACCATTACCATACTTGTGGATACGCTAGAAGAAGAAGACCGATAAGGCAGACAGTCTTACCACTGATCAAGTTGCAATATCCACAGGGTTGCAGATCACTTCACATATCGAGGGTTTACTTCAAAAGGCCCCATCTGTAATCTGCCATTTGTCCAGGTCGTGGCTATTATTGGATGTAAACCTGCCAGATCTAACACCTGGCAGCTATTGCAGATGGGGCCTTTTTGCCCAAACCCTCGATATATGGAATTGGATTGACATTACTATTCACCATTCATTTAAATCCGAGGGATGGATCTTGATATGAGGGCTTGGGGGGCACTTTATGTACATTTGAAACAACCCTGTACTTAAGATGGCATTGTTCTTTAGGAAAAAAAATATTTTTCATGTACAGGACCTCGTACAGTGAACATGCATTAAAATTTCTTGGCACTCGATTACACAGCACAGGGTGCATTTTTTATCCCCCTGGTTGAAAAGCAGTAGGGGGATTTTGTGAGAGTGTGCATGCCTGTGTTGTGTGTGCCATGCCTGGTGTGTGTGTTTTCATTTTTTTGGGTAATAGGGGTTAGTCCGACTACAACCGAACTTGGGTCGAAGGTGAAATACGGGTTCCTTCATATGTTGTTCTAAATGTTATTTCTATGAGAACAATTTATTGAATTGTGATGCCCTGCACTGACAACTGTGCCAACTAACCAACTTGTTTATACTGCCATCTAGCCATGGGGATGCTCAACTTTAACTGCTGTTATTTGTTTTTTTTTTTGCACACATTCCCATGGAGAGGTTCCATGCTTTGTGGCACAGCTCCCATTTCCCGTGGCCCTGTCATGATGGAAGGTTTCCCAGAGCTGCTGTTAAGCACTGTACTCAAAAAGTGCATAAAACCCATTTTGCTTGTGTTTTTTTTGTGTACATTTTCATTGACAAGCTTTTGTTTGTCTGTGTGGCTGTATATAATTAAATGCTCTAGAAACCAATATATGCAACCAAAACTCAATGGCCTCATGTGAAGAGAAGAAAAGTAGTACTTGAATTTTTTGTATCGTTTTATTTTGCTTAAATGACCACAACTTCAAAACCTTGTGTAATCACATATCAGGTTTCACAGTCAAAGTGAAAGGAATACTTGAGTTCAAAATTTGGCACAATTTGCAAGATAAATGGCCAGGAAGAACTATTTTTCTTCAGAAGTGTCTTTGCCATTGCTTCAGATTATGATAGTAAGGGGGGAACAGTGATTTGTCGTGACGTCATTCACGGCTGTGTTGACTTACTGAGGGATAGCTTTCATGATTAGAATAGTAGAATCTTATTTTGCTGAAGTTGTAAGAGTTTTTCACTATGTTACTCGCACAGTCTGTAAATGTCAGCAATGTATTTAGCTTTACATAATGTCACCATGCGTAACAAGAGGAGCCCCTGGTGATTGTTCCTAGAAATAAACTTTTTTTTATGCCAGCTATCAGCATTTTCCTGTTTCCTTCTCAAAAGTCCATTTTGGGGCATTTTTTTGATGGAGGGGCATGGCTGAGAATTTGAGGAATCGTGGGAAGCTCTTTCTCGGTAAATTTTATTAGCACCATTGGGTCCTCATCTGAGTTTGGCAATAGTTCAACAGGACATTTGTATACCTGATCAATTTGATGTTGGGACTAATTTTGGTATATGTTTGTTTGCTAATATACCATGTACCCAGGGGGTACTTAACTTGGGTTTGTGTAGTGTATTCTGCACAATGTGCCAAAGTTGGGGCTTAAAGGGCCATTTTGTAATCCACGGCCTCCCCCAATGTGCGCTATAAAGGGACATTTAAATATCATCTTTATGCTGTTCTATATCTGATAGTAATGCAATGTAATGGTAACTGTGTTACAAAGGTGCCAATTTAGCAGCCTTGTCAGGCTAAACTTAAAAACTAGAAAATCTTTAAAAAAAAAAATGACAATGTGAACTTACCCCAAGGTTTTAGAGTTTGTCAAACATGAAGACCCATCTATCTCAACCAGTCCAACGATCCAGTTCCAAAATCAACCTACCCTTAGCATGTATCAATCTACTTTTGGAATAAAGTCAAAATTTTGTATGTTCTGTCAATTCAAGACTTTTTACATAACTAAATTATCAATTTATGGTCTTGAGAACTGAACTTTAGGTGCAAGAGAAATTTCACATACAGGTGTCCCTAAAAATGTGAAAATTCTGAGTTTTGCACTACCTAACGCTTTCTCATCAAAAATATCCCCATGTGAAGGATGAAGCTGAGAATTATTTCTTTGGGAAAAAAGCCAAAAGTTTGAAATTTGTAATTTACTATTGGAGCAAATACTAAATTCAAGCTTATGTTTTATATGGAAATTAAATGCCAATCAATCCTTATTTTGTTTGCACTTTTCAAAACAAGGCATTTCTGTATCCAAATTAAAGGTAAGAATTATATTGGGGTCTTGCTATATGAAATTACTACATATAACACAATATATATGGATGGCCCAAATTCGCACCTCGTTGCAAACCTTTAACTGCTCTGAAACCATTTTTTTTTCCAAACTTGGGCTATAAAGCAAATTTGGGGTTTGGTGGTAAGTAGATATCTAAGACCTGGACACATTCAATCAGGTTCTAAAGATACACGAGCCCGGGTAACCACCCGAGTTACAGGGTCGGGCGGTGGCAACCTATATGAGAACAGCACGAATGAAATGGTACCTTATCTGAGTGACCAGATCTGTTCAACGGATACCCTATCCGCGACCCAGACTTTCAAACTAGATACCCTATTCGAGGACCCAGGCAAGCATATTAATGTGCATTTTAAGCTGTGATTTTCACTCAATTGACGCTATTTTATGGACAGCGCATGATATCAAAACAAAAATCATTCATTCTACAGATCATGCTGATTCTATACTCTACTGAAACTGAAAAGGAAATTTGCTACCCTATGTGGAATGACAGTAGACATAGGTGAATTGATACCCTATATTGCCCAAGTCTCGCGTTTTCGTAACACGGGTGGTTACCCGACCAGAATACCCAGGAGGAGGCATAAAATGGGGTCTTGACCACCGCACATACCTGTACTGAGGTCACTGTGCTTCTCTAGCACATATTACTTCTCCCCCACATGTAAAACTGTAACTTTAACCGGAAACATTTACTCTAAGCCAGGCATCCACAAATAGTGACCACTTGAGGCAAGAGCACACTTTGAAAAATAAACAAAATTACTCTTTGAGTTTAATATTCATTTTGAAGTGTAATTATGGTTTTAAGTACATTTTGAAGTATAATTATAGATTTAAAAACTTCTATAACTCTCATGCGATTTGAGCCATGCAATAATTTTTACCATTGCACTGTGGTGAGAATCTATATGATATCGTTATATAGGACTGCTTTTATTCGTGCAATAGTAAAAATATATTACTTGGACAAATTTTGGGTGTTCCCAAAATTTGTCCTTGTGATATATGTTTAGGTTGTGCGATGAAATCAGAAAGACCTTATGGCAGCATGATTTGTGTGTCTGCTTGTCTGTCCGTCAGTGTGTGTTCAACTTTTGGTATGCACTTTCGGTTAAAATGTTGTCTAGCTTTAAGTGCAATGAATCAAGTTCATACTTCCTATGCTTATAAATTGTAACAAAGGGTCTTTTGTGGGGTAACAGATGAGGTGGTCAAAGGTCATTCAGGGATCACTTAGGGTAATATCTTGTGCTTGTGGTATACACTTTTGGTTAAAATGTTGTCTAGCTTTAAGTGCAATGAATCAAGTTCATACTTCCTATGCTTATAAATTGTAACAAAGGGTCTTTTGTGGGGTAACAGAGGAGAGCAAAGGTCATTCAGGCGTCTCTTAGGGTCATAGCATGTGGTTTACACTTTTGGTTAAAATGTTGTCTAGCTTTAAGTGCAATGAATCAAGTTCATACTTTGTATGCTCATACATTGAGATGGATATTATGAGGGGTAATAGATGAGAGAGATCAAAGGTCATTCAGGGATCACTTAGGGTAATATCTTGTGCTTGTGGTATACACTTTTGGTTAAAATGTTGTCTAGCTTTAAGTGCAATGAATCAAGTTCATACTTCCTATGCTTATAAATTGTAACAAAGGGTCTTTTGTGGGGTAACAGATGAGGTGGTCAAAGGTCATTCAGGGGTCACTTAGAGCCATTATAATGTGCTACACTTACTCCTTGACCACATAATCGTTCCTCCATTTGGGACCGCTGTCCCTATTTTTTTTTTACTTTTGCACTCACAGGCAGTCAATATTTGTATAACATAACACCATGTAAGCAGTTACCGCTTGTACCGCTCCCAAAGCCTAAAATCCTGTAGCTTCCAGTTACTTTGCCTTACCTCTTAACTAGGGGTCAACCGAAATGACTTGTCTTCCGATCTGATAACCGATATTACATTTTTAATATCAGCCGATATCCGATCCAATATTTGTTGAGTGTTTATATTGTAATAAATATCAGTATCAAAATACATTTAAAAAAATAGCTTTCCTTACCGATATTTGAGAGAAACCAAAACGTCAGCAGCAGTCTTTTTTGCTGAAATTGATGTTTTGGTTTCTTTTAATCCAATCTTAGAATTAGTATTTTTTTATAAATGCAACAAGTAGAAAATATCCTAATTGCATACATACTCAAATCAGAATGTCCAAAGAACATGTGAAATGTTAATTTTGTTCAGCATAACCCCCATACAGCTAAAAAAAAACAACTATTTTAAAAAAAAACTGTGTCGGGTCGCCAGGCATAATTTTACAAGAAATAAGAACAACATTTTTAAAAAGCATTTAAAAGGAGTAGATGGTTTTCTAGTTTTAAGTTGCACTTTTATTACAGAAACATGTATAAAGAAATCTCATAACTGATTAAAAGTAGATGTTTGATACATGAGCATAAGATTGCATTAGAACCAATCACCTTGTTTACAACTTGATCTCCCGTTGACCTAGTTGTGTGTGACATTTGACCTCACATAGTTGTAAGCTTTAATTTAACATAGGTTACACCTTCCTGTCATTTCAAATAAGAAAATAGAAAAGGCGCCCAATTGGGCACAAAATATGTAAAACCTGCATCCCCAAGTTAAAAGCTTTAATTTGATGTATGTAAAACTCTCCTGTCATTTCAAATAAAGAAAATAGAAAAACGCCCAATTGGGCGCAAAATGTGTTAAAACTGGGTGCAAAATATGTAAAAACTGCATCCCTAAGTTACGAGCTTTAATTTGATGTACGTAAAACTCTCCTGTCATTTCAAATAAAGAAAATAGAAAAACGCCCAATTGGGCGCAAAATGAGTTAAAAGTGAATCCCCAAGTTATAAGCTTTAATTTAACATAGGTTACACCTTCCTGTCATTTCAAATAAAGAAAATAGAAAAGGCGCCCAATTGGGCGCAAAAAATGTAAAAACTGCATCCCTAAGTTACGAGCTTTAATTTGATGTACGTAAAACTCTCCTGTCATTTCAAATAAAGAAAATAGAAAAACGCCCAATTGAGCGCAAAATATGTTAAAACTCAATCCCCAAGTTATAAGCTTTAAAATTTAACGTAGGTTACACCTTCCTGTCGTTTCAAATAAAGAAAATAGAAAAGGCGCCCAATTGGGCGCAAAATATGTGAAAACTGCATCCTCAAGTTACAAGCTTTAATTTGATGTACGTAAAACTCTCCTGTCATTTCAAATAAAGAAAATAGAAAAACACCCAATTGGGCGCAAAATGTGTTAAAACTGGGTGCAAAATATGTAAAAACTGCATCCCTAAGTTACGAGCTTTAATTTGATGTACATAAAACTCTCCTGTCATTTCAAATAAAGAAAATAGAAAAAACGCCCAATTGGGCGCAAAATGAGTTAAAAGTGAATCCCCAAGTTATAAGCTTTAATTTAACATAAGTTACATCTTCCTGTCATTTCAAATAAAGAAAATAGAAAAGGCGCCCAATTGGGCACAAAAAATGTAAAAACTGCATCCCTAAGTTACAAGCTTTAATTTGATGTACGTAAAACTCTCCTGTCATTTCAAATAAAGAAAATAGAAAAAACGCCCAATTGAGCGCAAAATGTGTTAAAACTGAATCCCCAAGTTATAAATTTTAATTTAATGTAGGTTACACCTTCCTATCATTTCAAATAAAGATGTTACCTAAAACTTCGTCTTAAATAATATCCACACATGTATGGTAAAAGCTTCAATCATTACATAGTGTAACTCTACGTGGCCTGATCATTTTCTTACTTATAACTCTCCTATTCGTTACTCACCCTTTATCTATCCCTGCAACGTTTTAACCAAACTCCCTATTCCCAGCCAGTCTTGGCAGAGACTAAAATCAAAGAAATGCTTTTTAAGACCATTTGAAACCTGCAATGATTTTATTCTTTGTCTGAAATTACATCGCAATACACACCCAACACTAGAACTCCAAAATTAATAGTAGGACGTAGATCATTTTCATAAAAGAAAAACATTTAATGAAATGACCTTCAGACAGGGATTCTATATGCTTCAAATAGAAATAGACTCATTCGCAATTTTGAGGGCAGTGGTTTCTATAGTCGGAAAAGCCAAATAGCTGTTAAAAAAAATTAGAGTACCATATACTTCTTTGTAGTTGTATAATTTCTTTGAATCAACCTCATAATTTCCCATGGTTAATGCAATGGGTAAATCTAAGGTTGATCCAAGGAAATTATAAAGCTACAAAGAAATATAAGGTACTGTAATTTTTTTAACAGCTTATTTGGCTTTTCTTTATTTTTTTAGCTGTATGGGGGTTATTCTTAACAAAATTAACATTTCACATGTTCTTTGGACATTCTGATTTTAATATGTATGCAATTAGGATATTTTCTACTTGTTGCATTTATAAAAAATACTAATTCTAAGATTAGATTAAAAGAAACCAAAACATCAATTTCAGCATAAATGAGACTGCTGCTGACATTTTGGTTTCTCTCAAATATCGGTAAGGAAAGCCTTTTTTTTTTTGCCGATCCGATATTTTACCGATATGGGTAATATCGGCCCAATACGATATTCGATACGATTATCGGTTGAACCTTACTCTTAACCTTAAATCCAATTGTAAACTAAAACCTACTCATAAAATATGAAACCTAACCTTAAATCCTAGATCATAACCCAAATTCTGACTTTCCTTACACCTTTAACTTAACCCCAGAGGGTGTATTGAGTCAATCCCACAATGCACCAGCTTGGGAAATTTCAACTCAATAGGGTCATGTGATCCCACAAAAATCATATTCTTAACACATGAAAACCCTCACTTTTATGCTCAGTTTAGCCCACAAAGCATTAGTACTTAAGGCATTTTAAGGCATCATGAATTGTCTTGTGGTTCTTAAACTTTTCGAACACTTTTTATCCCTAAGTACTGACATGTGTTTAGTACAGTACAGTATAGGCACATTACAATGCATTGTGGGATTGATTCAAAACACCCTCTGACTTAACCCTAACTGTTACTCCAGACCCCAAAGCCAATTCTCAAACCTAACCATACCCTAAATCCTACACTAATCCAAACCCGAACCCAAAACACCTAATTCTAACACTTTATAATCTTAACTCCAAATGATAACCCCAAACCTAAATCCAAAACCAAACCTGTCATTGTATTTAGTGAATAAAGTAAATAACATCTGCATTAATTGAATTTGATTCCAATTTGTAATGATATCTGTTAAATGAATCTCAACAGAAGAAACTAATACTTCCACTACACTTCATACCAAGCCAGAGGGTGTTTGAATCAGTCCCATGATGCATTGCAATGTTTCTATACTGTACTGTACTGTACTGAACAGATACTTAGGAGTAAAAAGTGTTCCAAAAGTTTAAGAACCACAAGTTATTTCATAATCATGCTAGAAATTCCCTAAGTACTAACACTTTATTGGCTAGAATGAGCATTAAAGTAAGGGTTTTCATGTGTCGAGAATTGGATTTTTGTGGGATCACATGACACTATTGAGGTGAAATTTCCCAAAACTGGTGCATTGTGGGATTGACTCAAAACACCCTCTGATACTAAGCTGTCTCTGGATCAAATTTGTTGCAAATATACCATTTACAAATTATATTTAAGAAATAGGAGAATCAGAAATTTGGCGAAATGTTTCATAATGTATTTCATTGAAATATCAGATTTTAATCAAATGAAACAACCAGGGAATATAAAAGTATAGAAACTTGTTTTTATGATAAAGTGCTGTATCCAATCAGGACTATTTGCCGTTATGTGGTTACCATAGTTAAAAGAGGTTTTCTATGCTATGCTGCAAATTGGAACTTTTTTCTCCATTTCCCCCTTTTTATGGTCCTTTATTATTGAGAACTGGAAGAACCCAAGGGCAATTTTGAAATTCTGAATAAATTTTATAAATTTAAAGGGGCTCCATTGCAATTACAACATAATTTTATTTCTTTCATGGGAAATGCTTCACCAAAAGAATACCTTAATTCCAGAATTTCATTTGAATTCGACATATCATTTTAATGCATGTAGTACAAAAGCCAAAAAGGCCGGGCCCCATCTGTAATAGCTGCCATTTATCAGCTGTGTTCTTATTAAGTGTTATACCTGCCAAATCTAACACCTGGCAGCTATTGTAGATGGGCCCTAAACCCTCAATTTTTGCTTATAAAGCATCAAAATAGGAAAGATTTCAAATATTTTTTATAGATGAATTAAGGAAAAATAAAACATTCTAATGATACCAAAATCTCAAGGCTGAGGAGTAGGGTAAGTGTATTGTATTCTCTACTTCCATACACTCGCCACCAAGTTTTGTGGGAAACAGACTTGCATTTTTGATAGTTCACTACTGTGCTAATATTGATGGTTAACCATTAAAACAGCAGTTTTTTGTCTCAATCTTGGGAAAGAAATGGCTTTGAAGGCTGAAATATCAAGACGACATTGAGAAAAATACAGCCTTTCAACCGATATTAAAATTGATACTACTTCTGGGTAAATCAGGGTGTTCTAAAGATGATCGGAACAAGCACCTTAAAGATATTAGCAGGCCGGCTAGGGTTGTTAGAGTTACCTTTCCTGTACTTTTGTAGTATTGGACCCAAGTATTACCCATGCAATCTCGCATTGCTAAATGCACATATTAATGAGCTCATTCGCATATTTGCTCTGATTGGTTGACAACTTAAAACATTAATTTGTACTACAACACAATGGTTGACTTTGATGATGAAACTTGTTAGGCAGGTAGTGGTTGAAGGCGGCCCGCGCGTTATATTCTATGAATATAGAGAGCGCAAAAGCCGAGATCCGCAAAATTGTAGTTTTAATCGAGCTTGCCTATCACCGCACATCTGTTCTACTGTGTCCAATTACACATGCAATTGGTCATCTAAGTCCATCACAACAGGTGCATGTTTATGTAAATTGCTCTTTTTTATGTTCTCTGTTCCTACCAAGGCAAGCACTATTTACATCAAGAAAAGTCTTTATTGTTGTGTCGTTGAAGTTCTAATATCAGATTAATTTATTTTTCAGTAATCCAAGTTAAAGCGATTCCAACCTGTTTTTAAGTACCATTTCTTTCTAACTGTGACGTCATTGAATGAAAGAAATCTTCCATGTGATAAGTTTGCTATTTTGTTTGTCTTCTTACTAGACGTCATCTGTCATCTAATGAGATTTTGCTTCAGTGATTGCATTGAAAGCAATAATTCTGTTTTTGTTTTTGCAATGTTTTTCTTATTGGTGAGGTGTTTGTTAGTTTAGAGGAAGAATACATATTTTACAAGATAATGGCTGTTATTCTAACTATAGTCTAACTTTAGTCCTGGGTTTAAACCAGGGTTAGTCCTACATGAGTGGACCTTTTCCTTTCAAAAAGCTGTGAAAGTTAAATGTAACGGGTGAGAAAATTCCTCACTGATGGGCCATATCGGCCCATCCATGAGGAATTTTCTCACCTGTGACAGCACATTTTTAGAGTGTGTTGGAAGGAAAGAAGGTCCACACATGTAGGACTAACCCTGGTTTAAATCCAGGACTAAAGTTAGACTTCCTTTGAGAATACCAGACATTATTTTTTTGCCAGTCTATGATAGCATTTTAAGCCTGGCCATTTGTAGGAGTAATTCTCTGTAGCATGTGAATCTATGATAACAAAATGGACGGGAAGACTGATCTAGCCGATCTCGTCATTGTTATGGTTATTCTGCCTGGGAATACAACCATCAATTCACTGATTACTTTTCTTGTTTTGTATTTTTTTGTCATTTTTTTTAAAGGAGTAATGCTGAGTAAGAAGCACTTCCTCCATGCATTTGACCTTTGACCTTTGAAATCAAAACCTCCTTTGTGCAGAAGAGACTTTGCTAATGCCATAAATCATATCAGAATATCTTCCATGCATTTGGGATGATCCATTTTAATTACATAAAGTTTTCATCTTGTTTAAAGGCCGACTCGGAGATTTTGAAATATAATTATTTGTGTAATAAAAAATAGTGGACTAGAACTAAAGATAGTCGTCTAAAGTACTCAATTCAAAAGTGTGAAATAAATTCAGTTTTTTGTTTTGATGCAGTATTTATGTAAAGTATAACATTGCCGTAAGATACTGTGTATAACAAAAATTCTGGATCCAGAATTTTATAACAAAGTTGTAAGTTTTTGTATGAAGGACTTTGATTTGAGCATAGCTATTTCACACAGTGGTTAATATATGGACAAGCATTATGTATATATGCAAAAAACACAATTTGTTTGAAAAATGAGGGCGCCCTCATCGGGAAATCTCTGAGTCGGCCTTTAAATGACTTTCACTCACAGTACTCTATCTGTCACATTGACATTTGATTCCATTTTGATGTGAGAGCTAAAACATGAATACTCATTGGTTAACCAAAGTGGGGCACTTTTTGGCCCATAATAAGCGAGCGCGAAGCGAAGCTCTTATAGACAAACGCGTATGTACTATTGAAAATCTATAGTCTGACAGGTTTAAAAAATACCGACCCTCATTTGATCCCCCTATTCGTTCTTACCATTAACTCCTACGGAGATAAAATCAACGGGAACTTGAAAAAAATAGTGAAATTAATTTGTAGTCCGATATTCAACAAGGAATTTATTTTAATTCCCCATTCTGTTGGATATTTTGTTTTCTCGCAAATTTATTTTTATGTACTTGTTTTCTAACATTAAACTTATATAATCTCTTGTGATGTTTTATAAAAAATTTGGTTTTTTTTTTTTTTTTTTTTTTTTTTTTTTTTTTTTAAATAAACTTCACACCAAGTTTCTCTCAGGGATGGCGGCCAAGAAATCCTAATTTTAGACGTTGCCATTGGTTTAACACAGGCTGGTTTAACACGTAAAAGCGAGATCTTGACGAAAAATTCTGATTTTTTTATATGTTGTCAGGGCTGGTTGGATTACGGCAAACAAAAATGTTTTGACCAAAGTTGTCCTACTATTCGGCTAAGAAGTAGAAAGAATAAATACGACTTAAACCAGGGGGGCCGGACACGATCTGCTGGATTTGGGCATTTGGGATTTCCAAACGGTAATTTGGAATTCTTGCATGCATTTTGGCAAATATGACAGAATGAAAGTGTATCTGAGTGCTCGCTTCTAAGGTTCTACCTGCATCATATTATTCAAGATTCATAGGGTAGATGAGAAAATAGTAGCTTTCTTCACACACCAACATTTTGATGACCACTTCCAGTAAAATGTGGGTTCTTTTGCAAGGCTATTTAGTGATCGGGCCATGGACCATAAAGATTTTTTTTTTTGATTTTTTTGCAGGCAGTTCTGATGGGAAATCTAATTTTGCACAAACCGGATGTCCAAAAATGCAATCCTTGTAACTGGTGCTTTAATTTCAAAATCACTAAAATTTTGTGACTGATTCTAAATGACCCAATTTTCTGTATACCCTGTCCGATTTTCTTCTGATCACCTTCACTGTTTTTGAAAACAAAGGCTATTATGCAACTCAATTACCCCTTTGCAAGTTTTCCAAAGATCGTTGAAGCATGTTCAACTTTCAAAAATGAATAAAACGGCTTTCAACTAAAAATATCTCCTGTGACACCATATCATGTTTGCTGTTTTTCATTATTTTAAGTTTTATTTTAGCAATTATTTAAAAATGTACTAAAATAAGTTGGTGTTGTTTTATCTATGTTTTTATATGGTCTTCCTCTGTCCAGTGCAGTTTTTCCTGTTCTCATGTTTTCAGGATAGTAACTTAGTAACTTGGTCAAACTGAAATGTTTTATCTTCTGTATGTCTGTTGAATCCATGAATATCATCATTTGGACTGGAGAGATTAAACACCAATGAATAAATGTACAGCATTCAATTTAAAGAGACATGAGGACATTTCCAGAAAGTAGCGCCCCCAATTTTTTTCGAACCCTGGTTCTTTTGCATATTTGGAATGCTTACCAATGTATTACATCACGCCTGAAGTGAATAAGCCGAATATGCCGTCTTTATGTACAAAATGACGTTTATATTTTCTGTCATCACGAGGGAAATAGAGTGATAAACAAATCATTGATTTAACTATAGCATGCAAGTTTCAAAACAAGGTTTACGGTTTTCTTTCTTTTCAATGCAAGAAAACCTCAAAGCCTTTGTTTTGAACATGCTGCTATCGTAATCATTCCCCATAGAAAACCATGCTTTGACTTTCTGTCGTGCACGACAGAAACTACTAAATCATCTTATTACATAAAGACGGCGTATTCAGCTTATTCACTTCAGGTGTGATCTAATACATTGGTAAGCATTCCAAATATGTAAAAAAACCTAGGTTCGAGAAAATTGGGGGCGCTTCTTTCTGGAAATCTCCTCATGTCTCTTTAAGTTTGCGAACAATCACTTATAGACTTATTGACTTGATGCTGTGCTGTTGTATGTTTGCATTACAGAGCCTGGGAGTTGTATTATATGTCTTAGTGTCAGGTGCCCTACCCTTTGATGGACCTACACTACAATTATTACGAACCAGGGTGCTATCAGGTCACTTCAGAGTGCCCTTCTTCATGAGTCAAGGTAGGTACCTAGCTGGACTTCGGCAAAAACCATCTTGGAAGTTCTTTCCTGGCATATTTGACTATTTGGAGGGAAATTTTGACTTTTCAGACAAAGGAATACATTAAAATGATAGGAAATTTGTAGGAAGTGTAACTATCTTCCTGGGAAATATGCATTTTCTCCTGCCATGGTTCCAACCAACTATTGATTATTGATTGATTACTGTATATTGATTGCTTTGCAGGGACTGGGAGCATTTAATTGACACATGTTAGTGCTCGACCCCGTCAATCAGGTACAACAACACCGAGGCAATTCCTCAATCACCGCTGGACGAGATGGCGATCCCGACCCGACCTTTGACCAGATGATGCGAGAATACAACCAAAGTTTGGAGAACGGAGTGGACGGGGATCCAATAAACGAGGCCATCGTGCAACAAATTGAAAATTTGGGGCTAGATTATGTCAGTAGAGATATGATAATTCAGGTGAGTTGAGGAGTTGCGTGGGATCAGTTGCCTAAAAAGAAGTAGTTTCTAGTTTTCATGAGGAATAGGATGGTTAGTTGAGGAAACCAAACTATTGATTTGTTTGTTTGCTTTATGGGAGGGTTTAAAGGGGCATTTCGTGATCCACAACCTCGTCCCCCGACTTACCTAAAAAAAGTTGAGATTTTTATATCATGCGAACCTTTAGCCTTAGTAATCCATGTGTACCAAATCCTACATGGATATTTGGTCGTATCTGTAAGAAGTTAGCAATTTTGTATTTTCTGTCCGTAAGCGGACAGAAATTACAGCACAGTGGCCTATGGGACCGTGGGAAGCAAGCATTTGCTCATAACACAAAACTGCAAGATCGGATCCACTCAAATTTTGTGAATAAGCTTTTCTCAAGGATATCTAGTGAACCATGAACAAAACAGAAGGTGCTGGAATCACAAAATGCACCTTTAAACATCTCCTTTGTACTAAAAATGTGAGGGTCATGAAGACAGTTTGTTTAGTTTCTATATTTGAACTACTTCAGTACTTTTTGAACTTCAGTCGAACTCCAATATCTGGAAAAGTAGTTGATATGCAACCTTAACTTGTAGAGTTGAAATTGTAAGATGTGACTGTCCTAGATTCAAATTTTAACTACTTTGTTCTCCAACAGAGGATGTTTTGAACCAATCCTAATTCAATTGCAATGTTGCCTATGTTGTAACTGTACAACACAGTCAGTAATTTAGGAAGAGAAGACATCAGTAGCTTCCCCAAGCATTGCTTCCAATGGAGATTTTTGTATCGGTAGTCATGTGAATCGTAAGAAGAAACCTCCTTAATGCAAGTTAGTGGTTAATTTACTCATGTTTCATCTCTAACGATTCACATCAGTACCTGTAGAAAAACATCCATTGGAAGCAATGCATTGTGGGAAGCTACTGATATCTTCTCTTGTACTTAGGGATAAAAGTGTTCAAGAAGTTTAAGAACCACAAGACATTTCGTGATTATGCAAAAACTTCCCTAAGTACTAGCACCTTGTGGACTAAAATGAGTGTAGAAGTCAGGGTCTCCTGTGTTAAAAAATAGGATTTTTGTGGGACGACATAATGTTATTGAAGTGAAATTTCCCCCAAACAGATGCATTGGGGGATAGACTCAATATGCTTTCTGCATACCCCCAACCCAAGTTTCTGATGGAGTCTAGACTTAAAGAGATTAAGGATGCCTATTCTCAGGTCTAAATTTTGAACCATATGGTGGAAACTGTGTGCTAGGGTCAAGATTCTCAAGTAGACGATCATATTTCACAAGCCAGACATTATGCAGTTAGAGGTTGTATTCATCAGATAGAATACTGTTAGTAGTTTACAAAATGCAAATTTTATGATTATAATTTTCATCAGATTTTGTTTTTCCAAAACTCTTGCATATTTATTTCAGGTTAAAAAAGGTCAGTTTTTGCAGCCTTATTTCTCCTGCCAAATGAAATGGGTTTTTGAGCACCATAAAAATAAGGAGTTTTTAACCACAATCCTAACTTGTTGCTAAAATGTAAATAAGGTGAAGACATCGTTCATAAGTGACAAGTAATGAAAACAACACTTTTAAGTTCATATATTACACAAATCAAATGTTAAAGCTTCAGATAATTACCCCTCCCCTCCCCTGATAACATGCCTTTAACAAACAGCTTTTCTGCATTGAGCATTAGTGTCCAACCAAAGTTCAAACAAAGTTGAACACATTAAAGTAATGATGTACAACATACTTAAATTGATCATAGATCTGACTTTCCTGAAGATTTAACTAAGGCCTAAAAAAAAAATTGTTTGATTGGCGTAACCCGACCGACCCTATTTTTACCGCCGACCCTAAATATTTTTATTTTTTTTGTGCAAGAAAAAAAGTTTTAAAAACACGTAAAACAAATATTTTCATTTAGTATCGCGATATGATGCCTCCACCGCGATATGATGCCTCCAAAATGAAAAATAAAAAGATGTGTTACAGAAAAAGTGAAGATGTGCCATTTGTTTTTGTATGTGTGTCATATATTTTGTGTTCTGGTATGTGAAACATAAAAAAAAAAAAAAAAATCCGACCTACCTACCCTATTTATTTTTCTATGTTACGCCAATCAAACAATTTTTTTTTAGGCCTAATGCAAAGAGAAGTTTATCTCAGAACATTTGGCAAAATAGCTATGTGTTACATGATTTTTTGTTCTCGCCGAGAGGGGACTTTGTTATCAGCAACACGCGAATAGATGTATGTTTGTGCAAAGAATGTCAAACCTGCTGTCTTCTGTTGTTGAGGACAGGTAACTGGCGAGTTAGAAAGGGGCGAGTTAGAGAGTGGCAATTTAAAATGGCGAGTTACCCCCCACGAAGTGTTAAAATTTTTTCAAGGAAGTCCTTGTAGCGAGTTACCCCCCACAAAGTTTTACAATTTTTCAAGGAAGTCTGTGTGGCGAGTAAACATTTTTCAAGGAAGTCTGTGTGGCAAGTTAATATTTTTCAAGGAAGTCTGTGTGGCGAGTTAAAATTTTTTCAAGGAAGTCCATGAGGCAAGTTAAATTTTTCATTGTTTAGTTGTGGTGCATTGTTTTGCCTGGATTCTGTAACTTGCCAGCAGGACTAAATTGTGTTTCTGTAACTCGCCAGCAGGACTAGATGGTGTTTCTGTAACTCACCCGCAGGACCTAAATGGTGTTTCCGTAACTCACCTCCGTGACTTCTTTGCAGTTCAGTCTGACTTCGTGGGGGGGGGGGGAGTAACTCGCCATTTTAACTCGCCATCTCATAACTCGCCACTTTTCAACTCGCCCAAAACTTGCTCTCTCTGTTGTTGTAGGACTACTTAGTAAATGTTGATGATTTTGAAAGACACTTGGAGGGAGTGGAGCTTTAATTTTGAACTACCTTAAATATCCAGGGGTCAAAGGTCATGTAGAGGTCAAGTGAGGTTGGTTGATAGGGACATAATACCATGTTCTGATTGTTTTTTTTTTCTAAGAAAAGACCTAAGTGCTATGCAGATTTTTTTGTTCTGTTCATCAGAGATGCCAGTTTTCCGGTTTTTCCCGGAAATCCGGGTTTTTTAACAACCCCAAAAACTGTCCGGTTTTTCCGTTTCTTTTTGTTTGTTTAGTAAAGTTTCCAAAAAACCTGGTTTTCCAGTCGTCTGGTGAGCCAAAAATAAATGAAGTGTGATTTAACGACGAGCATTTAGTGCTATATCGCTCCCCTCCGGCAACTCGAAATTTACACGTATCGTTGGTTTCCGACACGATCTCCATACCGTACCATTCTACAAGAAAATCTTTTGACGGGTACCGTAAGCGATCATCCTACAGGCTCTGTGTAAGGAGTTGATCAGCGAGGCGCGCGTGATGTGTGTGTTTTGCATGGTTATGCCGACATACTTTCGGTAGGAAAAATGGAAAGTTCTTGAACGGACTGATGATTTACAAGCGATAGAATGAAAGATAAAGAATAAATGGAACTGGTCATGGTTGGAAACTTGGAAGAGAAAGATGACAACGGCGATTTTTTATCAGAGTACATGAGGAAACTGAACCAAGCTGGACTGGCGTACTACTAAAAATGACAGTCACCATGGTGTACAAACGCGCGAATTATGGATCGTCGGGGAAGAAAGCGATCAAAGGATCAAATGGTCACGCAAATAAAGCTGTACATAAAGAAACAGGGAGGGCATTGAAAATGCACAAGAGTTACCAGCTGTTTTTCAAGCTGCTGCTGTGAGGACTTTAACAGTTAACCATCAGCTGGCAAGGCTAGGTAGGCATGATCAATCATGTCATGCATGTTGATCATCATCAGCCTTGATTATCATGACATCTGATGAACTGGTTCTGGTATATATACTACCCAACACCCCTAAAATGGGCAAAACGGGTAGGGATGGTGCACTTTCAATGACGACTTGGTTGGTTTCTTTAGTTCTTGGCTGTAGTTATGTGTTTCTTAGCTTCAGTTTTGAATTTCTGCTTATCCTCTTTGTTGGTGATGTAATTTGGTAGTGAGTTCCAGTCTACCAATGTCCTTGGTATAAATGAGTACTTGAGACAGTTTTTATTTGTTGTGATTTGAGTAAATTGACTTTAGAACTTAAAGCTAATGATCTGAAACATGAAAGTGTCAAACAGAAAGGCATATTTTCAATGAAAAATTACCATTCTGTTGAAATGTCATGTATTTTTTTCAAAGAAATTGGTACTCCAGATTGACTATTCTATGGTGTGATGTAAAATGCTTAAAAGCCAGGGGCTCTGCCCCAGGACAATCAGGTGCTGGCATCTGTGTTCATATTGCAATTTGGTCCCTTTTTGAATGCGTAAAAGTTCCAAAATGGTTTAATTGTACAATGCTACACAGCAATTCAATTTCCCGCACCTGTGTGCATCGATTTGAGACTTAACTTTTTTCCACATGCCCTAAACATTAAAAAAGTACAAAAAATATTTATATTCCAGTTTGTAAACCATTTGTAGCAGTGTTGCAAAACTGTAAACATGAAGTAATTGTCCTTTTTTGTCCCCGCCGAACGAGTTCGGAACGGGGACTATGAAATGAGCAGCGTCCGTCCGTGATAAAAATGTTAACCCACCTTGTATACTATTTATCTGGAGTTCCGTAAGGGTGACAATGATGTAACTTGGTGGAAAGAAGCGGGTTGATGAATTCTCGACCTGATTAGATTGTGGCCGTAAAATATGCTAATTAAGCATCTAATTTGCATAATTTACGAGAATTTTTTATATTTCATTTTACCACCAGTCACTCAATGATAAGAGTTTTGACCAGTTAAGTGCAATGTATCACCTGATGCTGGACAAGCAAAAGCGTCATCACAAACACAAATCGCAAGAAAACGAGGGCGGTATACTCCCGACGGCAACGTCTGCGGTAGGACTAGACGATTCTGGTGAACTCCCTGTGAACACGATGGGAACGACGACGGCCACGACAACATTCCCTGCTAATATACCCCAAGTGCGGTTCCTCAATGAACACGATCAGATAATAATACAGGTTTGTATCAAGGATTCTTATTCAGGGGTGGGCAAGCGGCAGTGGCCAAGAAATCCCAAAATGAGATGCTGTTGGGTTTAACATAAACAAAAAAAACAAATTTTTTTTTTTTTTTTTTTTGGGGTGGGGTGTTGCGGAGTGTCGGGGAGGGGTGGGGTATTGTAGTTGCATTTATCGCATGTTAATGATCGCGACATTCGGCGGGGACATATTTTACGCATCGCGTAAATACGAGTTCGCCTTGTTAAGCATCTAATTTGCATAATTTACGAGAATTTTTTATATTTCATTTTACCACCAGTCACTCAATGATAAGAGTTTTGACCAGTTAAGTGCAATGTATCACCTGATGCTGGACAAGCAAAAGCGTCATCACAAACACAAATCGCAAGAAAACGAGGGCGGTATACTCCCGACGGCAACGTCTGCGGTAGGACTAGACGATTCTGGTGAACTCCCTGTGAACACGATGGGAACGACGACGGCCACGACAACATTCCCTGCTAATATACCCCAAGTGCGGTTCCTCAATGAACACGATCAGATAATAATACAGGTTTGTATCAAGGATTCTTATTCAGGGGTGGGCAAGCGGCAGTGGCCAAGAAATCCCAAAATGAGATGCTGTTGGGTTTAACATAAACAAAAAAAACAAACTATTTTTCAGATCAGTATACATAGTATGCAGAGCTTATGCCATGGCAATGTGTTGACTCTGTCTGTCTGTCTGTCTGCCTGCCCGTCCGTCCGACCGACCGTCCGTCCGTCTGTCTGTCTGTCCGTCTACCTGTTAACACTTGCCAAATGTGTCTTATTGCCAAACGCTTGGGCTGATTGCAGCGAAAATAGGTTAGAAGAACCACTGACCCAAGGCCCGTATGGGGGTGTGCACAGATTTAGGTCAAAGGTCATGTGTGAATAATGGATGAGGATGAGGTCATATGTGGGGCCATGGGAACACCCATGACCAGCCCACATCAAAGTGCCAAAATTGGTCTGTGGTTTGCACTCTGTATTGCTGTAATCTATTTTGATTCATCTGGTGAATGAGTTGCTATATTGAATGAGGTTGGCCACCATCTTCTGAGGTATGGGTTAAAGGGACATTCAGAGATGTAGGAAGAGCACCCTGATTTTTTTGACAAAGCCACATACATTGCCCACCTTCAAATTAACAAATTACCCAATTGAATAAGACAATGATCTCTTCATTTTGAAACTACAGAGATTTTTTGTATAAATTGCTTGGATCTGGATTGTTAAATTACAGTGGCATATGGGGAACTTATAACTGTAAAAGTGGAAATAATCACGCTATATTTATTTTTGCGCTTTTTACACACTTCTGAGCAAGTGCAAAATCAAGAACACATGAAAATGTTTATTTTGTGTGTAAGTCTATGGAGGAGAGCTAAAAAAAAAGCAAATTTAAAAACAAGTGAAAATGCTAAAAATTGCTTAAGCACGAAAAATTACACATGAGAAAATTACCACTTTTACAGTATGCTTTTTGTGGTCCTCTTTAGAAATAGCTGTACTCCATTTCCCTACTTCTGTGCAGTGACGTCAGCACGAGATTTGATGGTCGCACCAGTAAACCACTCGCGCTGGCTCAAAGCGGTGGCGTTTTTCCACACGCGCACAAAGACGGCATATCTTGACACGTGCGTAAAAGCTGCATCAAGTTTATGACATCACTGCACGGAGGTAGAGAAATGGACTATAGTGTCAAAATAGCAGAGGTTATGATCACCTGCTCTCTGAATGCACTATGAAAACTTCGCCGTTGAAGCTATGTGATATTTCGTTCACTGATCCGCTAAATCCTTCAGTCCTTGAAAACGTATGGACTTATCCACAATGTTTGTTAGCTATGAATGAGGGCCGGGGACTCAGGCTACAAACATAATTAATGAGCATTATCATAGCGTGTCGTGTGTGAGACATCTCCCAATCGGGGCTTCTTCAACCAGGGTGGCATGCAGTAACAGTCAACATTTCGAAGGGTTGAATCTATGCATAATGGAAAACGCCACAAGTTTATTACAACCAATGCAAGTCAAATATGGTACAAGTATAAAGGTTAAACCTTCAGGATTTGCCATACAAAATGTCGGCTTATGATAAAATGTTTCAAAGATGATTAGAAGGAAATAAGTTCGAAATATTACTTGTCAAACTGTAGCGATTAAAGGCCAAAGAGAGAAAAACTAGATGCGGAACGATGCAGTAAATCCTCTGAAACTTCACTCATAATTCCGATTTTGACGCGGAAAGTAGCCATCAATGATAGAATGGTTTATTTGCTACACCTATTCTTACAATTGCACATGTGGGGAAATTTATGCAGCTTCTACACATGTAAATACAAATTTCCAATGATTCAATAACCTGTCTGTTTCTCAAATATTCTGACGTCACGCAACGTCATTTAATGAGCAGCCCTCAATCGGCGAAATGTCCTACACAGTTTTCTAAGTGGAATGTCACTTTGAGTATAACAAAATTGCAGTATCATTGCTTGTCACCTCTCTAATATGAGACGATATTGGTGCATTGGGAGAAATCTTGCCTTATAATCCTTGAAATGTCATTGACTTATGTTATAGCATCCTCTATGGGCCCAATCTCAATAGCAATCTATGTAATCTACATTTTCAAGACAACATCCAGTTCGCTGGCAATGAAATTTCATAGAATTTGCAGAGGATAGTGGAATATGAAATCCAAATCAGGTGTCAAATCTGTGTCACTTTTGAGCCAGTAGATGTCAGGGGTTTTTAATCTTGTTTCTTGTGAAATGAGCTAATGTGATTGTTCCTTTGTTTGGCATTGACAGCAGGATCAAGAGACGGATTCCGACAGTGAACAAGAGGAGCCAAGCCCAGAAGCTTTAAAAAAGTACAGTCAAATAAAATACATACACTCGGAGTTACAGATCCCAGTCATGAGGTATGTTGGGACTTAAACAAAAGTATATATGTCCCGTTTTCCTAACTACAGGGTAAATGTTTCCCTAACTAGAAGATTAACACAGGTTCCCTGACTATCGGGTCACTGGTTCCTTAAACTTGGTGTAACGTTCCCTGAAAACATGGGGACAGGTTCCCTTAACATGGGGTAACAGGTTCCCTTAACCATGTGTACCGTTCCCTTAACCATGGGGTAACAGGTTCCTTAACCATGGGGTAACAGTTCCCTTAACCACGGGGTAACAGGTTCCTTAACATGGGGTCCAGGTTCCTAACTATGGGGTAACGGTTCCCCTAAACATGGGGGTAAGTTTCCTAAACTATAGGGGTAAGTGGTTCCCTAAACTATAGGGGTAAGTTGTTCCCTAACTATAGGGCTAACTGTTCCCTAAAATCTAGGGGTAACAGGTTCCCTAAACTATATGGCTAACTGTTCCCTAAACTATGGGGTACAGTTCCATAACTATAGGCTAACTGGTTTTCCTAAACTGTAGGGTAACTGATTCCCTAAACTATAGGGAACCGTTCCCTAAACTATAAGGCTAACCGTTTCTCTAAAACTATAGGGCTAACCGGTTGCCTAAACTATAGAGCCGAACTGGTTTCCATAAACTTTGGCTATGTTCCAAACCATAGGGCTAACTGGTTCCATAAACCATAGGGCTAACTGGTTTCCTAAACTATAGGGCTAACTGTTCCCTAAACTATAGGCTAACTGTTCCCCTAAACTATAGGGTACCCGGTTCCCTAAACAATGGCTAACTGGGTCCCTAACATAGGGCTAACAGTTCCATAATATAGGGCTAACTGTGTTTTCCTAACTGTAGGGTAACTGATTCCCTAAACTATAGGGCTTAACCGGTTCCCTAAACTATAGGGCTACCGGTTCTCTAAACTATAGAGCTAAACCGTTTCTCTAAACTACAGAGCTACTGGTTCCATAACTAGTGGGCTACTGTTCCTTAAACTAAACTATAGGGGTAACTGGGCATGGTTCCATAACTACAGGCGTAACTGGTCCACCAGCGCTAAACTGTAGGGCTAACTGGTTCCCTAAACTATGGGGTAACGTTTCCCTAAACTACAGGGAAACTGTTCCTAACTACAAACTAAAGGTGTAACTGGTTCTAACTATAAGGTAACTGGTTCCCTAACTACAAGGGTAACAGGTTCCCTAAAACTACACTACAGGGCAACCTAAACTACAGGGCAACAGCTCTAATTTTTTAGGTCGTCCGATAGGATTAGGAAAGACCTTATGGCAGCATGATCCGTTTGCGGCGTCGGCGGCGTCGTGAGCTTTTCTTTGTGAACAAATATCTGGAGATCTGTGCAAGCTACGGCTGAAACTTGTAGTTCCAGTCGTGAGGGAATAATCAGCTTGAATTAATTCCTCGGTCGCGATATAAGATTTTTGGTACTGTTGATGCATTTTAATCAATTATCACATATCCAAAATCGCCAAAATCGGCTTTGGGGAAATTTTTTTTACGAGCAACTACAGATTGTGCTTGTTTGTTACTTAGCGAAAATAGAATTCTAAAAACAAGCTGGGTTAAACGGGACCGCTATAGCGCAACGAATGCGAACGGCTGAAAAACGCTAAAAGCGGGCGTTAACGGACGCGTTTGCCTGGCGTTTTGTGGGCATTGGCGCGTGTTAATTTCATTAATGACTGATATCTCATATACGCTCGACTTTCGTGATGGGGCATAAAATTTAATCATTTCGAGCACAATAAAACGTCTAAGGGGCAAATGTGGGTATGTGTGGGTGTTTGTTTTGTCTGTGTGTGCGTGTTGTGCATGGCGGTGTGTCTAATGATCGAAATGTGTGCAATTATAGCGATTTAACGTAACAGTTGGGAAAGAAATTAACATTTTATATCCAGTCTCATTGTTCATGCGTTGTTTCTTTTCCTATAAAAAATACCGATGAAAGATAAACTTATAATTAACATGAAATTTAAACATTTTTTATTTATTTATTTATTAATTATTGTTATTTAATTTGTAGGGAACTTTGTCAAATAAATTTTCAGTGTTGCAAAAAGTGCGGGAGCAGGGAGCAACGCTTAGGGATAATGACAGAATTGGGAAATTAAATCCTAGTGAATATAAAAAAAAAGGAAAGGTCAAAGGGTGAAAATAATAAGAGATCTTAAACGCTGATACCATGAAAGGTTATCAGCTGGTTATATAGTCAATGCCAAAATAAATTTCTAGTTGTACTCAAATAAAAACCTGTAAGTCTAAGGGGAAACATCGATTGAATCCTAGTGAAATCCTATAGACGTAACAAGACAGGTCGTTAGGGTAAACATGTTGATTACGTTAGTAAAACCTTAATAAAAGCATCGTGGTCGGGCAGGAGATGAAATTATCATTTTCTAGAGACATGACTGGTGATCTTATGCAGCCCCCCCCCCTCCCCCGTTAACTGGATTTTTTTTTAAAATGTTTGTTGCTTATCAATCATCAAATGGGACGGGAAAAGTTAAACTTTCATTTTTAGTAGACGTTTGTTTATGTTGGTTATCTATTTTGTCCCTTTGTTTATAAAGAATGTCATAATTGAAACCAAAACTCGACAACAAGGCACTCCTACATATAACCATTCGTATGGGAATGACTATTTTTTATACCACTACCTTTTGACGGTTTATAGGATTGCAATAACGTTGGATTGTTTTCGTATCATATAGAAACAATGGCCAAGATGTAACGCACAAATCGTACCATGCTTATAACGCGTAACGCAAGGGAGATCCTGTCTGTGATTCCCACCACTTTCAAGATATTGGTAGAACGGCTTTAATTGAATTTCGATATTTTTCTTCTATTTTTATAGCCACGGGGTATGGTTGGTGGTTCCGCCTTCTAACGAAACTTGTTGCGTTTATTTTAATTCATGACTTCTGATCAAACTTCCATCCCTCACCGCCCCCCCCCACCATAAGTAAGGAGCGGTTAACATTATGTACTTTGTAAACATGGTTATAGACCTGTACTTGAAAATACGTCGGCTGAACTGTTACAACACAGTGGCGTATCCAAGGGGGGGGGGCAGGGGGTCAACGTTCCCCCCCGACCGCTATGTTTTGTCGGTACATATGGGCCGTCGTTACATTTAATTTGTATCAACGCGTTCGTTGCATGGCGTTGTGCGTGATATTAAATACAATAGCTCCATCAGACTTCGTTACTATTATCACCTGTTTAGGCAATGGATATTACTATACTACCTACTAGTACATCTTTGCGTTGGTGTTTTGTGATGATATTCCATCTCGACCTAACCCCCCCCCTCTTTTTCGAGACGACTTACAAAATTTGGGTCACACCGGCGAGCGTAGCGAGCCGGTAAAAAATTTGTTTTGTCGGTACAATACAACAAACAAACCCTCGTCGGTACATTCTAATCTGTGGCCCCCGTCGTCAACAAATCCTGGCTAAGCCACTGTTACACATGGGCTATTGATATGGAATTATAACATTCAGGCCGTATACGCTAGGATGGGGTTGCGGTTCCCTTCCACAAAAGGGGGATTTAAGGTCCACTTTTTGTTCTGTTTTTTATATAAAAAGTTCCAGAACTTTAAAGACAACATGACAATAAAGTTCACTTTGTGATAAGATGTTCAAAAGTCCACAAAAGGTCTACTTTTAAACAACTTTAAAGTCAAATTCCAAAAAAAGCCACTTGTTTGTCCGTTTTGCGTGCAGTTGGTGTGTGTGTGTGTGGGGGGGGGGTTAAGGTCCACTTTACTTTAGCCACTTTTCGAAGTTGCGACCCCCCCCCCGCAAATAAATCTGTGCATGACGGTCCTGTAACGATTCACAGGAATGGATTCTCACCAAGAGGTCTGTCATAGCTCCTTGCTTTGCATGTTGGAAATTGGTATTGCTTACATCATGCGTCTGTTCATGCATCGCCCATGTCGAAAGTTTACATTATATCCATCGATATGTGGGACAGTCCTCCAGAACCCAATAATATTTATGGTTTCTGTATTATATATAGAAAAAAATTGTTTGTTCAACAACTTCCGTAAAGTACGGGTGGTATTCTCTTTTGTGCGAGTTTACCGCATTTCGTTTTGTATATTGAGAACATCATTTTAAAAAATGTGATATAATTTTATTGCCAAAAAGTGTGAACGTATTATGGAAACCTTTTTTTTTTGTTCACAAATGTTTTTTAGCGCAGCACAATTTAAGGAAAACCAATCTGTAGTTTTAAGAAATATCAATTTTTCTGGTATATTCATTTGCAACTGATAACAATATAAACAATAAAATCAGTGGAATATCGTCTTGGTGAATGGATGTGGTGATGAATATTTGTGGGGTGTACGAATCTTCTAACTTCCCCCGCATATTGTGCGACTTTTGCTTGTGTAGGGTCCAACATGTTATTCGTTGTTTCTTGGTGACCTTTGTTAAATGTCTTTTAACCGCTAAAAAATGCCATCTATAGGCTATCTCTTATCCAAACCTTGCTTCTGACTGGTCAGACACATGACAAGAAAAAGAAAAAGCCACACAAGATAGACCCGACACAATTAACTTGCATATATAACTTAAAGCAATTTGATTGATTTGTGCAATGCATTTTATGCTACGAAAAGTCGTACGTAGCGTATGAATATCAGTCAGATAAATTAAACATACGGCCAATGGCCATTAACGCAGCAAAACGCAACATTGTCTGACGCGCGCGTATTAGCGCTTGAAGCCGTAGCATTTACCATTGCGTTGTACACGTCACCGTTTAACCGGGACTGTTTTGTAGAATTTGGTGCCGTAATTTACAAAAAGTTGCAATAGTTAGGTGCTCGTAGAAAATTTTCCCCAAAGCCGATTTTGCCGATTTTAGATATGTGATAGACAATTAAAAGCTGCATCCCGACAGTACCAATATTGTTTCGACCGAGGAATTAATTCCAGCTGATGGCCTCCTCATCGCTCTCACGACTGAACCGATTGGTGTAGGGTGCGAGGGTTATCAGATTCTCGACTGATTAATTTACAACAGTGTATATTCATTCTAATACCTAAGTTGCATAATTAATTAGCATATTTGACCATTTTCTTGATTTTCCATTGATCACTTTTTTTTTGAACACATAATCTGGAGATCTTAAGTCACACCAGAGCTGAAACTTGGTGAGGGTGCGGGGTTAAGGATTCTCAAACTGATTCGATTTACAACAGTGTATATATGCATTCTAAGTACTAATTTGCATATCATTGGCCAATATTTTTCCTATTTTCTTGATGTTTCTTTGCCACTTTTGTGACACACAATCTCTGGAGATCTGCAAGTCACACAGGGCTGAAACTTGGAAGGGTGCGGGGCTACATATTCTCGAACTGATTCGATATACCACAGTACATTGTCCTGGGTTATGGTACATTGTCCTGGGTATGGACATGTCCTGGGGTTGGGATATTGTCCCTGGGATATGGGACATTGTCCTGGGGTAGGGCACATTGTCCTGGGGTATGGGACCTTGTCCCAACCTGGGGATATTGGACATTGTCTTGGGTATGGGACATTGTCCTGGGGTATAGTACATTGTCCTGGGGTATGGGAACATGTCCTGGGGTATGGGAGCATTGTCCTGGAAGGTATCGACCTTGTCCTTGGTATGGACATTTCCTGGGTTTGGGACATTGTCCTGGGGTTTGGGACAGTGTCCTGGGGAATGGGAACATTGTCCTGAGATGGGACCTTTCCTGGGGTATGGGAACATTTTCCCTGGAGTATGGGACATTTGTCCTTGGGTATGGGACATTGTCATGGGAATATGGGACATTGTCCTGGAGGTATGGGACGGTCCTGGGTGGTGGGACATTGTCCTGGGTAATGGGACATTTTTCTGGAGTATGTGACATTGTCCGGGGAGGTATGGGACATTGTTCTTGGGTATGGGATTTTCTCCTGGAGTATGGGGAACAAAAAAAAAACATTGTCCTTGGGTATTGGGACATTGTCCGGGGGAATGGGCCATGGTCTTGGGGCTATGAAACATTGTCCTGGGATATGGGACATTGTCCCTGAGGTATGGGACATTGTCCTGGAGGTTTGGGACATTGTCCTGGGGTATGAACATTGCCCTGGGGTATGGATATTGTCCTGGTATTGGAACATTGTCCTGAGTATGGGACATTGTCCTGGGATATGGGACTTGTTCTGGGAGGTATGGGACATTGTCCTGAGTATGGGACATTGTCCTGGAGGTGTGGGACCATTGTCCTGGAGGTATGGACCACGTCTGGCGGTATTGGACATTGTCCTGGGGTATGGGACATTGTTCTGGAGGTATGGGACATTGTCCCGGGGTATGGGACATTGTTCTGGGGTATGGAGATATTCTCCTGGCGTATGGACATTGTCCTGGGTTATGGACTTTCCTGGGTATGGCCATTTGCCCTGGGGTATGGGCCATTTCCCTGGGGGTATGGGACATGTCCTGGGGTATAAGACATTGTCCTGGGGTATGGGGACCATGTCCTGGGTAATGGGACAATGTCCTGGTATGGCCATTATCCTGGGGAATGGGACATTGTCCTGGGGATATGGGACATTGTCTTGGGGATATGAAACATTGTCCTGGGGATTGGGACATTGTCCCGAGGTAGGGACATTGTCCGGAGGTTTGGGACATTGTCCTGGGGTATGGAACATTGCCCTGGGGTGAGATATTGTGCTGGTATGGGGGGACATTGTCCTGAAGTATGGGGGACATTGTCCTGGGAATGGGTCATTGTTCTTGGGGTATGTGACTTGTCCTTAGGTATGGGACATTGTCCTGGGGTTTGGGGACTTGTCCTGGGGTTTTGGGACGTTGTCCTGGGCTATGGGACATTGTCCTGGGGTATGGGGCATTGTCCTGGGGATGTGGGACTTTGTCCTGGGGTATGGGACTTTGTCCTGGGGTATGGGACTTGTCCTGGGGATATGGGACCATGTCTTGGAGGTTTTGGACATTGTCCTGGGGTATGTGACATTGTCCTGGAGTAATGAGGACATTGTCCTGGGGATATGTGACACTGTCCTGGAGGTATGGGACGGGTCCTGAGGTATGGGACATTGTCCTGAGGTATGGGACAATGACCTTGTAAAATGAATTATTTTTTACATTGTTTTATTATTGTATTGCTGACCTCAAATACATTTTCAGGTTGAGCATGAAAACAAAACTGAAATTGTGAATCTTCAGAAATGATTCGTGAACCATCCCAACATAACATGGACGAACCTATTGGGACCGCTTTTTTGTCCTATTTTTTTAAAAGTTGGGAAGTGTCGGTTCAAGACGGTCCAAAATAGCACTCAGTAGTAGGTCTTAACAGTGACCGAGTATTTGCAGATGAGGCTCTAAGTATTTTTACTGGTATGAATTGTAATATTAGATAAACAAGTTACTAAACAAAAACAGCCCTACAGCTCTACGATAGAATCATCATGGTTTAACGGTATCCACATCTATGTTTCTTCCCTGTCACAGGTACCTGAGAATGTTCCGAGAAAGCTGATGCCTCCTCCGACCCATCAATTTAGACGCAATTCCCAATCCCAATCAGCTACACCATTCACCCCGTTGTGGCTCTTAATACCAATCTGCCTCAACACTTGCCTCTATTAGCGGCAAACAACCAACCTGAAGCGCCCAACTTGTATATAATGGCAAAGTACTTACAAACCATTAGATTTCCGGTTTATGCAAGTGCAGATACACAAGGGACTAGTGCCTTACTTGTCCACAACACAAAAAGCAAGCTGTGGAAAGTTAGGCATTTATGTCTCGTCATTGCATTTGCAGCCGCCTAAACCTGGAAATCTAAAGGTCGTTAGTGTGTCAAGATTTTTAAATCGCCAGGTCCAAATATATTTCGGCATTTCCATTAATGCAGTGGTAACTTTTGTCTTGTTGGATAAACTGCCTTGGAAATAAGGGCTTAGAACTGCTATTTGAAGTTAAATTTTGGGCTATTTGGTGGGAGGGAAAATTTAGCCAAAGAGAGTTGACATGAAAAGTGAAGTGAGATGGATTTAAAAAAGGAGGCACAACACCAAGTTCTTAAAGTAAATGGGTAAGTGGGGAAATCACGTTTTTCATTTTAAAAAAAATTATTACTGACAGATCTCAGATTCTTGTTTCATATAACGGAACTAACAATTAATCAGTCATTCTAACATTCTTAGTTTTGTTGCTCAGGAACAAAACCTACTCAAGGCCTCCTGTGCTGGAAGCCACAGCAGCCCAAGGCAACTTTGGTCGTCGTGGGTAGGATGTGGTGCCAATATGTACTTACATTTACTTCAGTTCAAAAAAGTAGTTCCGGTGTGGAAAGACAAGTCAACCGGGCAATGTTCGACGCTGCTGGTCAGGTATGAAGACCTAGGCGATTAGGAGGGAAGTACAGGAAGTAGCTTCAAGGAGGGTATATAAAAATAATACCAATATTACTATTATTCGATAAAGGCAATAATTAGAACAATTTTAGGTTAATGAGGCTATCTAATGGCAATTTAAGGTGTTTAGGAATTTTGTTGGGGTGGTGCACAATTAATCCTTTTCTTTATGAAAGCTCCTGATAGCCAGCTACAGGATACACACACAAATCAAGTTTTGTTTATCTATTAAAAGATTAAAATATTTGTCATTTTTTTCATGCTTAAATACCTTCAATGTGTGCATTCAAATCTTTTCTCTGAAGGTAATATTTAAGCACAGGCACGCAATATATTTTGGGTAACACAAAAATTAAAATGTTGGCATTGATGTAGCACATATAGTTTAACAAAGTTTGTTATGAGTGATCACTTTAATATTTTAAGACAACTAAGAGTAGCAATTTATATGATTAAAATTGTTACTCCATGTTATATGTCTGGCCCCCTTATTGAAAATATTCACTTTGAAAGCCTCTTTTAAAACGTTGTGTATATTGGAA
>JAMKCH010085813.1:0-103394 GCA_023653785.1 Ophioderma brevispina | reverse complement strand
ATCATTTTTTCAAATAGGGAGTTTTATGTTTAATGATACTATCTTGAGTCCTTTAAATGTTTAATTCCATGGTATGGGGAATCAGAGTTGATATTGTTATCAGTTGGGCCTGGATGTGGGTGACATCGCCACACTGCAGTAAATTGACTTGAAATGGTTGAACAAGAATTATTAATATATCTGACTGGCTGTGAAAAAGTACATTTGGGCTGCTCCGTGGTTGAAAGACATTTGTCTTGGCAGGTAGAACGTCATTCAAGTGTATGAAGTCGCATGTAACAAAGAATTCACAAAGCAATAAGATGAGGAGGCATCATTGCTCAATCTTGTTTAGCACACCAGTTCTATGTCAGTCAATACGTTGTTTCAAGGTTAAGCAAGGATGTTATTTGATCTAACCGGTGAAGCGGGGGCCTGACTGTTATTCACCCACTGGTAGAATCGTTCATCTGCATATTTGGCCTGCCTTTTACTGGTGATTGTTGACTGATCCCAAGATTTTTAATGATTTACTGTCCAGCATACTCCATAACAATCCAAACTATTAATAAAATGTTAGATCAACTTACTTATGCATAAATCCCTATTCTTCTATCTTTTGTGTGGCACTTGGCTGGGCGCATTAGCCATTACAAAGCCCAGTCTGAGCCAACTTTGATTCGGTGTAAGGGTGGCTGCGCAAGAGAGGGGCGCCTCCTTCCCAGCCAGGCACCTTGGAGCGCAATGCTTTCAGGCTTTGCTGACAGTAAAAACGCTATATTTTGATATCGTTTTTGCGCCTCCCCAAAAATGCAATATTCATGATCAACTGAAGCAACCATGTTACAAACATTCTTCATTGATTGACACCATCGCTGTCTCCTTTGGAGCCTACTTTAACCATTTTAAGATAAGCACTCCTGGTATTCCTCTCTCTGTTGAAGGTGACGTAGTCGGGAAAATCCACCTTTATTCGTATCTCTTCTTTTTTTTGTCTAGATAGTGTGTTCTGAGGTCCTCCTGGACTTGGACCAGACTTTCGCTTGGTTCAACCCTGTTTGGTGAGCGCTCACCACATCCAACACTTCCACAATAGCAGATTGCTTGGTTGCTTTATGTATCTCACAAATCGCCTACCAATCTTATACCTATTCGGTAAAATGAATAGCGTTAACTGTACGTAATCCTTAGCACAATGCTGTCTAGCAATATAGAACCTACCCACTTATAATGAGAATTAATCACCTCACTTTTTGCCACAACGGAACCATTTAAAAGTTCTAGAGACTTTTGTTTTATGGATGAATCATTAATGATAACCACAGACGACTTCAAAAAAACAGTGTCCTATCTGTAATCCACCGCTAATAACAAACTCAAACCATAAACAATAGAACGATACCCGGGTTACGCCCAGGGCAGCCCAAATGAAAGCAGAAACCGTTTTAAACTTTGCAGGTCAACTCTTAAACCTTTAAAGTTAGTATCATAAACTGCCTGTGTGTGTTTGTGGGGAAATGGCCCCTGGATTATCGGGGAAATGCCTAGACCAGTAATATAAAAGGGTCAGTTATAACACTAGAAATAAATTTAAGGCAAGGAAATGTATTGTAGCGTGACCTGTATGATAAACATTTTTAAAAAAATAACCCCATCAAGTATGCCACTTAACCGCATCTATCCACGCTAAATTTTTCAAGTGTTCAAATGTTATGATGGCTGATGTACTTCCCCTGTGGTGATTCGACCTATGTATTTGACCTTTGAACCTCAATATTGTTCTGTGCACGGTCACAGCCGGTATCTTTTGACCAAATTTGGGGTCATAGGGCATTCAACGCAATTACCCTAGATGGGCCTTTGACCGTTCATCCCGATAGATCGATTCATTCACCTCCACGTTTGAACAGTTCTGTATAAAATATTCAAGTCAAACTTGAAACTCGACGATTCACTAGACTATACTGCTGTCACATTCCTTTTCTGAAATAAACAACGCGCTACAGACGCGCGCGAATGCTGACGTAGTCTGACGCAGAGAAAAGGAATATGACAGAGAGTATACATGGTATAGTAACCACTTCCCGTTGCTTTAATAATAATGTCCATTTAAACGCTCACGTATCCGCTTTACAGCGCTCACGGCGCGATTGCCAATTATTAATACGCGCCTATCAGGAAATCGTCACATCTTTTCGCTAACCTGGTGGCGCTTGCTCATGCGCACAAACCCTATCAGCACTTTGATTGTAATATCGCGCCCATAATAGCTCCCCAATTGTCGCTTGGGTCAACGAGGCACTTGAGACTAGTATCTGCCAAAGAACACACACACATTGGCCACGGCAGCTCGAACTCACACTTCAGGATCACGAGTCCTGCGCTTTCCTACTGGACCACGCATAGCTTATCCCTCAGTTCTAACCATTTTGTACCGTGAGGCACTATGGCTATTCAGCTAACTCTTGTGTGAAGCTGGGCATTCTTCTTCTTATCGTGTCCAAACACTGTGTTCTCAAATATGATCGCAGCCAGAGATGTACAACGTCTGACTGCTTTTCACTGAATTCCGCAAGGTCCTTGTTTGTGCATTGTTTGCTCAGCAGTGGGCAGAAGACGCAAGAGGTGTTCGCATTGTCTGTGGTGCTGTTCCATCCACACCCCAGTAGTATCCTGTCTTCTTCCATATCGCCCCACTCTGCAAGGCAAACCTAGATCGGCCAGTTCTGGTTCTCATCTATTGAGGCATCGCCACTCAGCACATGAGGAGCAGCCCCAGGGTGGGAGATGCTCACCATGTTCAATACCGATAGATTTTACTGGTTGATTGCAAGTCTCTCTTTCAACAAGGCGACTCCCTTTTACTCCTTTAGCTACCCTTAGAGACTGTTTCAAGAGGTTGGACTTTGCTTAAGAACTCTCTCTATATTTAAGGCGGTTGGCAGCGGGTATATGTCCAGACATATGGTGCTTCACATTGGATACTTTGCAGCTACGCTCCTGCATTCTCGCTACGCTACGACGGATGTCGGGTGGAGCAATTCCTGCTAGGATGTACAAGTTTTTCCGTTGGTGTTGGACTGAGGCGCCTGTGATAAGCCGGCAGGGGCAAAAAAATTTAACGTCTTGATCACGCTTCTTGGCATGGGTTGATCTTTCGCCATACAGGGCAGGCATATCGGCACATGAGTAGCACGGGCAAGTGCCGTCGATCTTAAGGAAGTGGGCCGATCCACCACATCTGGTGCCAGTGAGTTCAAGATTTATTGCGTGAACATACTTTAACTCTTCGCTTCTCAATGTGGGTCTTATAAGAGAGAAAGAGTGCGGTCCAAGGTGACTCTCCTAGTAGAACAGGGTTATCACAGTGCTCCATGGGATTTCCAGATCAGGTAACTTTAAGCTGGACGTTTGCTCACTGTTGCGTAATGGAAAGCCCACACCCTGTGTCTTAGATGTATTTGCACGTAGTGGTTTTCCTCATAATGGAATGAGTTCATCCAAGCTTGGAAGAGTCTCTCTTCATCAACTGTGAATCGGCATCTTGTGCGCTACATCCAAGATCGTCCTGCATAGATAAACCGCCAGGTCCCTGCACTCCTAGGTTGGTCGTTGGTATATATGTGAACATGGAGAGGTGCGAGCACACTCCCTTGTGGCAGTCCATTCTTGAGCCTGCGCCATCGGCTCTTCTCGCTCCTAGCTGCCCAAAGAAATCCTGTTAGCTCACATCCACGGATAAGCTCAGTCGAGAGCTGATGTCCCTTGGTATTTCCAGATCTATGGAGTATGGCACGGTTGATTAACATGTGTCGTTATGCATGTTGATAGGTCGACGAACCCAGCTCCGGTTACCATAATACCTCTTCCCCGAAACCATCCTCAATGTGTTGAGTTAGGTTGAATACTTGGCTTGTTGTTGATTTCCTGGCCGGAAACCTGCTTGTTCGGTATGAGGTGTCGTTATCACAGGTGCGAGACGATGAGACAGAAGGCGTTTTCAAAGAGCTTTAGGTATGGCTAGGAGTGTCTAGGTCTGTAGCTCTTGGATTGGATGGATCTTTCCCCAGCTTTTAGGAGTGGCCAATAACATGTGCTTTCCCTCCAGATCTTTGGACCTGTGGGAAATAGGTCAGCAATTGTAAGCTCACGAAGCCAGTCCTTTTGCTACTTCGGGCCAAGATTTTTTAGTTGCCCAGCAGAGATGCCGCCAAGGCCTACTGCTTTTTCTGGTTGAGTTTAGCAATACCGGATCCAATTCGTCCATGTTGAAGGCGAGTAAAACCAGGGTCACCACTATACCTCTTATGGTCTAGTTGGATCTTCTTGGTTTCTTGCTGGCACTTGCCATTGAAAAGCGTTGGTATGTGCACCTGGTTGGGTTAACATTTGGCTGCTGTGAGGTTCTCTGTTGGATCTCCTCGGAGCTTTCGGATGAAAGACCATGCGTTCTTTCTGTTATGGTCATATCGGTGGATTCAATTAAGGTGTGCCAGGATTTTGACTTTCCTGGTAGATCATCTCCGAGACTTCCTCACATTTACCATTTGTTGGTCACAGCCGAAAAAGGAACAGCTTCAAACATGGTGATATACTCTTGATAGTCTCTTTGAATTCCTTGGAAAGGTTGGTATATATTCGTCCTATACAGCCTCCTGGGTATGAAATCTCCGTGCAGGCTTGTCAACTAGTTGGGCAAATTTGTCATAGTTGATATGGGGTTTTTGGAGCAACTCTCTTCACGTTCTGATCGAGGTCATCAGTGAATCCTATGCCAGTCTGCGTGTCTGCTTGTAGTTAAAGCGGGCGCTTAAAAGGCACTTTGTTTGGTCTACTGCAAGCGTTGACTGGATACCGATTGGTCGATGTTGAATTTGTGGAACAGGATCCAGAACAATCTTGCAACAAAGGTTAGAGATGTTTTGCTAACATACTAATCAGGTTATAACCTCTCTTCCAGCGGCACTATGAAAATGATGTCGGCAGCTTAGAGTCCGTGAAGGAGACGTAAGTGTTGACTGTCTATCCATTCTCTGACAGCTTGTCCGTCTTGGTTAGTTTCATGAGCCCCATTGGGTAGCTATTGCTGTGAAGTCGCAATTAAAATAGGTTTGGTGGAATTCCAGGGTTGAGTTGAGGGGTTGCTCTCGAAGTCCTACTGTGGAGGTTTTTGTAGACAGAGATGTAAATACTGACAAACTCGCTCAATGGTGAGGATCTTCGATGTTGTTTTTATCATCAGACATTGAGGTTGGTTCTACTTCGGTACCTGTTCTCACCAATATAGCACTGTTTCCGTATTGTCGATGTGGTCTGGGGCATTAAAACCTGGATTGGCCTGGTCAAAAGAGGTTAGTCAGCCGATGCTGTCTGGTTAATAGCCACTTGCTAATGCAAAATGGTTGGGATTGACAATCAAAATATTAAGATAATTAAAACCCAATAGCTATGGAGGTCCGCATCGAAGCACTAAGTTGTCTTAATTTAAAACAACATGGCAGCATTTCTGGAAGATACCACTTGATTTTGCTCTTAAAATGAAGGCCAGACCTCAATCATAGGCATTATATGGAAGTTACCAGTCATAAGGTACCAAAACATTCGATGAAATCTACCTTTTCCCGTGTAGAAGTAATTATAGTCCGGCGTATTCACATTCCGGCTACAACGGTAAGGATTAGGAGGGCCCTCATTCATCGACCCTATCCAGCAACATTAAGTAAGCCTCACGCTTTTTTCCGTTGTCATCTATGGACCCGGACTATGGCTCCTGCAGGACTATAGTTGCTTTCACAAAAACCGGTACAGGTGTAGAAGTATTATAGTCCGCCGTACTCAATCCGGCTACAAACGGTAAAGAATAGGGCATTTCACTTCAGTTGACCTCTTTCAACGAACATTAGTTGTTTCATCCCACGCTTTATTTCATTATCGTACCAATGAGAGCCCGACTGGTGGCTCCCGGCTGACTATATCTGCTTTCAACCCCGGAGCTCATTACAATCGGGGCATCTCCAATTGTTTATTTTCAAAAGCATTGATCAAAGCATAAATCTTTATAGCTAAGCTAAGTTTACTAAAAATATTTTTTTTTAAATTATAAGAAATTTAATAAAAATCAACTGTACTAACATCTCATTATCGAGAAAAAACGAGGGCGTGTGCTATAACATTACAAACGGACATCGCCGGATAATGAAGGAAGGAGGCCCTCTATAATCATAATATTTATATTCAAACCATCAACTTTCTGAGTTGGTGTTTGACAACTACGTTATCATGGTAACGCAGGTGTTTTTTTTATCCCCAAATACACTTGTAATCAAAAAAAATAGAAAATGTCTGAGAAACTTCAGGGGATGCTCTCTGGAAAAAAGCAAAGCTTAGAACATGCCTCCATTTCATACCATTTATTTACTCATATGTAGAAACAGGAAGAATATTGCATAGCTGCCCTTTTCATGGAGCTTGTAAGTGAGGCTTCTAGATAACCTTTTTGCCTTCATAAGCTACAAGAGGCTACATGAGGCAGCCTTATAACAATTCCCAATACCTATTAGCTTATGCTGACTAAGATTTTGGATTATATAACCGTCTTCACACCAAGCCAGACTTTGAATACATCACAATGGCGCCCTGACTGCGCTATTTAGATCATGAGCAAGTTAACCTACACTATGAGCTAATAAAATTACATTCCCATGGGGCGCAGTTAATTCTTTCATTCACCATTGTATTAAGCAAATACATCCCCCTATTTTAGTATGATTTATGATCCCAGGACATGCCTGGTCATCTTTTTGTTAATATGTGCTCATCCAAGGCTACTGGAACAGAGCCCTTGGTAGATTAGCATGCCTTACCACTAGTTATGTGGTATGGTTTGTATGTAAAGTTTGTTGTTTTTTTTGGCAATTCCTTTAGTGTGTCCGGCGCCCCAGAAAACCAAAAGGTCAAAATGAGGTCTTTCCCCCCCCAATAACCAAAACGCCCCTACACATATAGATTGCTACAATTATGCTGCAACATCCATTGCAACGCGGTATTGTGGTTCTTTGGGGGGAAAGGTTTGAAATATGGGAAATTATAATTACCCCTTGAAGCCTGTATATAACTTTACATAAACCCGACTTTTGGGGCTTTATGTAAGTGGATTTTTTAGAAAACCAGCAAAAGGTAAACTTTGAGTCTGTCGCTTTATTATGCAAACGTTTTCAAGTTCATCCCGTTCTCATGAAAACTATAGAGGGCGTCCTTCATCTTATCCGGCGCGATGTCCGTCGGTGCGATATGTTTTAAAAAACCATTTAAGTGTGTTTTTTGAGTTTATAATGTCGTTCTTATTTTTGCTTTCGAAACAGGAAGTGCAAGTCATTGACGTGTTTACCAATTGAAGGCTGGACACCAAGGTTACAAAGGTGTGCATCCATTATCCGTCCATGCATGTGTTTTATTAAAAGTGACCGGGGGGGTTCCTAGGGACCCCCAAAATTTGTTCGCGCTGGCCGCTTTTAAAAACGCGTGCGCTTGTTGCGCCGAAATTTGTTATAATTGTCTGACTTTTAATGCGCTTTCTTTTCATACGCAAAATGAATAAATCGCCAAGCCGTAATAAATAATTAGTGGGGGTCCCATGGAACACCCCCCCTTGGGCACTAACGGAGTCATTTGAGAATATTTTTTAAAATATGAATAAGAAAACCGAGACAAAGCAAAAATTTTTTTTGCTGATAGAAGTTCACACATACATGTAAGTAAACAATATTAGTAACCAATACAAATATTAACCCGTTATGGCTGAAAACAAACAATTTCATCATGACGTTCCAAACTAACCGTTACCGGTACAAACTCTATGGGAAAATGACGTGTATTTTAAAACACCCGTAAAAAATACAGATACTCCAAACTGGCTGTTTTGTGTTAAATATGAGTAATTTGGTTCTTTCTCGAATAGATATCAACATAAAATAAGGTTTTTTAAAAATGTTTGATTTCGCACAAGGCCCTCATTTTGAAATTTTCCGTCTTTTTTGCCGCACGTTTCGCGTGTTTTTTAAAAACATGTTTTGTCCCTAATTTGCACCCCAAAATAACAAATCTCATTTTTTATTGCTGAATTTGGGGTTGTCCTTATGACCTGTCACAATGTGGTATAAATTTTCGTGCAAAATTCCCTCGGGAAAGTGGTGTTCTTGGTGGTGGTGGGGGGGTCCCATGGACCCCCCCCCCCCCTTGGCACCAACGGAGTGAAAACCCCTTGGTCACTTAATTGTTAAGTAAGTACAAAGAATACCATTCTGCTTGCTCGGATTGCGTGGGGTGCGTTTACAATCGCTCATTTTGTAATCCAATGGCTTGGTTGATTCCCCCCCCCACTTTACGCACAATATTCAAATCATTGTTTATTATTATTAATTTTATATTTATAGATTTGCGGGGAAACATGGAAGTCGGCAATTGAAGAAACGAATGGTGAGTAGCTGCTCTATGCAACTGTTCGGTCCTGGCCCTTGATTTGGAGCTTCGAGGTGCTACAACAACCCTTGTTGTTCAACTGGCAATTCTTGGCAGATTTTCTTTTGAAAGAAGAACATGAACTACATTGATTTAGGGCGCTAGATGGGTTCATCACTTTGGGGTCCCCCTGTACCTTCCCTTTACCCAGTGGGTTATTCTTTTCATAAAAAAACCTAAAATTACAAATTACTTAGCTCATTTGCACCTAGTAAAGAGGGGATTTTAGTAGGGCCAAAATCGATGTTTGTAGGGCAAGAATAAGATTTTGTGTGGGTGGTACCACCCCCCCTTGATAACGGGTTAAGCATAATGGCAAGATTTTTTTAGGAGTGCCACAGCAATTTTCAAATTGTTGAGATCTTTGAACAGTTGTATTGGTAATAGTAAACAATACCTGTGAAAGGTAGTGCTCAAAATTACGTATCTTCTCATAAAAAAAGGGAATTCGTATAAGACTGGGAATCCCCATTTGTTAATTAACGGCGGCGCTGTAAACGCTTAAAGCAATATAGCACATTTTTTGAAGACCCCCCCACTTCAAAGTTGATATTTTTTGCACAGTTACGTTTTGTATGTCTAGGAACTATACCTACGAACCGATAAGCTAATAATGCGCATATTATCATAAAATAAGCGAATTTGTAATTAGAATTGGATCCAATTGGAACTGACGGCAGAGCTGGAAATGCTTACGTTTATGTCCGTCCATGATAATAGTGCCACCTCTAGAAGATACCCTCTAGCTTGACTTGCCTGAACCAATAAAACACTAATGGATGCGTAGCACACGTATTATGGCGCTATTTCCCGCTATTTTCACATTGAATGCGTTCCCTCGCACCACGCCGTTTAATTATTATCGGGGATCCCCCGATAATACTATTCTAATTACAAATTTCCTTCGTTTGTGACTCACATACATTTTCGAGCTTAACCATTCACGTATAGTTTACTAGCCAGTTACCATGCAACCGGTAAAAATCGCATCCATTTTTTTGAAAATTGGGGGCGCTCTTCACTAAAATGTGCTAATATTGCTTTAATTTCTGTCCTTCCCGTATGAACAAGCACTATCTCACGAAATGATCTCTAACTGGGCTTGTGTTAACCGTGCGCCTGCTTATGGATGAGGGTAGACACATGTGGGCGTTAATTTAATTATTATCGGGACTCCCCCAATATTAATCATTCTAATTAGCATCATCTTTGCGACAATGAGAATTTTTGAGCTCAACATTCACACGTCAATTTCTAACCAATTACCAGACGCTGTCAATTCTCAACGTTGTCCAAGTGGGGGGCGCTCTTCAAAAATTCTATTATTGCTTTAAATACCGAGGATGTAATTGAAAGACACCTAACAAAGTTTATTGTGGAAGCCATTCAAATTACACTAGGTAATTTCCCCATAAGACCCTGGTTATTGTGATTGGTGTTAATCGAACTCTAATCCAAATCGATGCCATGACACATGTTGCAATTAAGTAAAAAAATAGAACGAACAAAACAATTTGCCTCTATATTTTTCTACTTCAAAAAATAAAGACAGCGGCATTTCCTGATCTTGTCACTGCACACAAAACCATTTTATTCATGAAAATAGGATCTATTAATAACACAAACTGTTTTCTTTTTATCTGTCTATCTAAAAATCTTCAAGACTGTGTACTTTAGTTTTCTTCAGTAAGCCGCAGTAAAACTGGGTAGTTCCATAATACCATTATAGCAGAGAAAGGGTTCAAGGACGTTTAGAAGCCAATGAGAGAAGACTTTCTAACTTCCGTTTGGGTCTGCTAGGCTAGATTGTATACATGGTATGTTTTATTGCATATCATATACAGGGAAGTTCTTTCTTTGGTCAGCGATAACTGAACTCTAATATCTCAATTGGCCTGAACCTTCACTTTTTTTCAAACATTTACGTTTCATTTTTTTTGGGGGGGGGGGGGTGGGGGGGGATTCCCGGATAGGTTTGGACTCGCTCTTCAAAGAGAGATTGAAACCAACGAAGAAAAAAAAAAAAAAAAAAAACATTATTAATAGAGAGAACACCGTGGCATTCATATCTAAAACATTGATAAAGTACACCAGATGTACATACCACGATATGATGATATAGGTTTTGATGTGCATCGTGTCCGTTACTTTGCATCTTAGAAACAAATAACATTACACATTGGGCAATGGAACACCGCTGATGAACAACAATAATCGACAATTGCATGTTTCCCACCGTCGTTGTTTTTTTACGGGCAATCACTACCTTATTTTGGTCGCATCTTACTTTGATATATTAAACCCAGTATGGGCAATGCACATAAACACCACACAAATAAGGCGGCTAATATTGCGGTTTTACTGAAGTACATTTTATGTGTATTGATGAGGTTCAAATTCAAGTTAAAGAATATGAACTGTTAGTCCAATAATTTTGATAGTTTTATATATCGGTTCTTCGAAAAAGTATAGAAAGCCTTGAAAGTGAAATAAAAACCACAAAAAGCTAATTCGGAAGATTAAAAAACAAAATTGTTACGTCTATGCTACACAAACAAATTGGAAAATAATGATTGAGGAGCGATATTGTGCTCAAATATAAGGACACTAATGTACCCCCGAACTTTGTAAGTACCATCACAACAATATAAATGGCTAATGAGGATTAATAACCAACTTTACAGAATCCTTTACTAAACTTGTGTACAATAACCCCCCCCCCCATGATTCATGTTATTTTTTAAGCTTTTCTGGAATCATGTGTTTAAGATAACTTACCGACATACATGTCAGACCATGCCAGGCCGTAGCACAGACATCCTAAGGTCGGCAGACAGAAACTGCATGATCGGGCAACCGTCCGCCTTACATTCGTGTTGACATTGAGGGCCAAATTTGTTGCTTCCCCAAGCTGAAAAATCAATAAAACAAGTAAGTCATTCACAATCCGTTAATGGAGGTTTATTTATTTAGTTAGTATATTTATTGATAATCATAATTAGTAGGTTTCATAAATGATAATCCTATTTGGGGAATAGGGTTTGAGATGTTTTTCTACAGCTTGAAGGGTGCCGAATCAAGAATTTTTGGGTCCAATATCTGGGAATTGTGAGAAACTTGTAAAATAAGGAGGTAAAATTAGTACGGGGGACGGGTAAATTTGAATCATGTCAAATTGTTTTTAAAATTGTACATCATGTTTGGTTTTTTTGTCTCTTTTTAAAAGATTTGAAATGATAGTTTGTCTAGGTTTCCACCTTTAGGTTAAACAGGTACAAAGCCTATTAAGAATTCAAATGTCATCTTGGGGAAACCTTACAATTGCTTATGATTTTGTTGAAAAGGGGTTGAAAATGTGTGTGAAATGTATTTATACAGTAAATGATATCCAAGCACTTTTAACATCTTTTTTTTTCATCAAAAAAACAAAGCTAGCAACCAAATAAGAAATCAATAAAAAATATTTGAGAATCTCAACAAAAAAAATCAGTCAGGGCAGGAACGAGAAACCCAATGATTTTACTTGGCATAACATGAATGAAATAGGAGTGCAATTTAGTTTAGTTTCCCGGGAGCACAAATTGTTTTCAATGGTCACAATCTATTGACGAATTCTCTAATTCGCAGTTAATAAATTCTCACCAATTTCACACGTGTCCCCTCTGAACCCAGGTGGACATACACACAGACCAGTCTTGTCATCACAGACACCGCCATTACGACAAGCGGGACAGTCACTGGTACAGCCTTGGCCCCACTTGCCACTCTGACAATCTGCAAACATTATAAAGAATGGATAATAAGAAAGGTTATAGGTAGAAAAATATCATCGCTCAAATACGGTGTAGTACAACAGTTTCTCAGAAATTAATAACATATATTTCCTCTTTGTGTCTGTCCATACTGTTTGAAAGTCTCATTTATTATAACAAAACCAGAATAAAACAAAAATTATCGCCGGCGACACAGTTTTGACAACTGATTTGGATTGCATAGTCCACTAACTACACCCTGTGTAAATTTACGAAATTTAATTGCGGACAAATATGATTTTTCTTTAAAATCTAGTTTCCACGTCTTTCTATGGAGAATGGGCATATAGAGGGCGCTATAACATACAAATCATGACCTTTGTAGGCCTATATGGCAAGATTCCCGCAATGGATGTGTGTGATTTTGCAGAGATAATAGCTCTTGCATATCTCTACCTATATCAGTTTTCAAAATTGTGTCGCCACTTAAAATCGTTCTAAAAATAAACGAGACAATTTGTATGAGGTCAAACAGCTAGCTGTGTCATACTTATTATTTTCTATTACGAGAGTGTTAATGCATGGAAGTGCTTTATGATAAATGGATATAAGTATGCAAAAAGTAAGAGTAGATTTTTCTGAGGTTTTATATGCATAGTGTTGTTCTCCCATGATGGATCATGCGCATGAAGTGTCCTCAAATGTCTGTTTTAGGAATATGAATATTTTACATTTCTGATACCATTTATGCTCTCCAAACTAATACTGTACCACTTTTAATTTGCTGTTCAGAACTAAAAAAATCGCCATCTTTGACACTTTATGTAATGCTTTGAAGAGTCAATTGAATAACAGTGGGAGAGAGGTAAACAACACCCGTTTAGAAACTGTGTTTAGCAATCAAACACATCTTTGCTATGATTTGTTAGTCATATTTACAAGCTACACATTATGTATCAAATTCCTGAACATCAATGTTGAATTGCTATACTATTCATCAACAATCTTAACATGTTAGTATTCAAACATGTTTGGAAAATTAAGAGAATATTTTAGTATAAGTAACGTAATTTGATTTTTTTCTGAGATTTTTTTTCTCGACATTCTCAAATTCAAGGAATTACGCAACGGTTTCAAATTTGCATACAAGGAAGGAGAGATTTACAAAAAAAGTGTACTTCATCTCTTTAAAGTTGCAACGAGAGATTTTGAGGCACCCAAATATTGTGTCATAATAGTAATTTCATATAGACTAGACACTCAATAGATTTCTTACCTTGTATTTGGCTACAGAAATGCCTTAAAAGAGAGGAAAACAGTGATTCTGATTTGCTTAAATATTTCAATATAAAATCGGGGCAAAAATCAGTACTTTCGATTTTTTTAGGGACACCTGATATGTGAAATCTCTCGTTGCACCTTTAATTAATACTCCAGTATGACTACTATTTTGCGAAATGCGTAAACTCGATAGTTTTATTTCAATATCGCACTTCTTGAGATATTGGCGGAACGTCGTTCTTATTCCAAGTACAAACGTTTAAAAAACTTGATGACATAGACCGCAGAAGGGTTACAATGTTGGGTTTTGAGTCTTCCGATTCGAGCAGGGAAAGGAAGTAGGCCCAATTGGTACGATGTGTTCATCACTTATGACCATCTTCATTTTATTATAGACCAAGGATATAGACTTCAAATTTGTTTTAAAGGTGCAACGAGAGATTTCAATATTCAGGTGTCCTTCAAAAATCGAACATACTATTTTGCCCTGATGTAGGCTTGTGACTTGTGTCTTGCGAAGAAGAGATGTGCATCCATTTGAGCAACGCCTCTTGCTAGAGACATGACTTGTAAAAAATGGTGGACATGTCTTAAACTAGGCATTACATGGAAGTGTCTTCTCCCAAGACACAATTTTTACAGTGTACCATTCGAAGTACCCGGAGGCGCTCAGTGGATAGGTCGGTGAGGAATGCGTTAGAGTTTCTCGAGGACTATGCTTCGTCCGGGCCTGAACTAAGGCGTGATGTCATAGCTTTCGCGCAGCTATTGTGCATTGCGTTATCGCGAACACCGACTTTGTACGCTCGCAGATTACAGCTGCGGCCTACTGTGATTCGCAAGTTGAAGACTGCGTTGAAAAGCTCCTGACGTAATCCTTCGTTCAGGCCGGAAGACTTATACTCGAAAAAAAGTGCGAACTATGATCCCACTGAAACATTTTCAACGCACACAGCAGAGTTGTTGGTATAATTCCTTCAAATCCATTCGGATAATGAGGCAATGTATTGATACATTGTAAAAATGGTTGTCGTTGTTTGTCTTTTAGGTAAGGACACTGGTCTTGTGGCAATATAGGGACCTGTATCAACAATAGAAATATAAAGAAAAAATAGAACCAAAAAGAATATCTAAGACACAAACCAGAACGCGTTCCAACAGATGTCTACAGAATGAGCAACAAAAGACATCTCTTAGAAAACCGAAGTGTCTTGCATAACAACATGACTTGTAAAATTAGTGTCTTGGAAAGAGACATGACATTTGAACATGTCTTGCATTTAGACATGACTTTGTGTCTATTGTGTCTAAATAGATACGTGTCTCAAAACTGATGACACATCAAGTGTCTTTTGCCAAGACACCATTTTTACACTGTATGATTCGTTTACATTGCGAAAACGCTGTTTAAAACTTTAGACAAACGAGGTTGCTTATAGGTACTAGGTGCCCTGCATAAACAACTCTTTTAAAATATTTATATTCTAAACAACTTGTTTAACCAGGTCACTTAAAAGTTTAAACAACTTTTTTGGTTGTGTGCAGTTGCCGTTTTCGTTTATATACAGCACTTTTTATAATTCTCTATAATTATATTACACATAATTGCTTTTTTACATGAAAATGGTAGATCGGATTCAAATGAAACTTTGGAATTCAGCTCTGTGGGTGAAAGTCTTTCAAAAAAACTAAGACAAATCAATGATACAATCGGACAATGCTCCTTTAAGACAAGGTGTAAGATGGTCTGTCACTGACCGATATCAGCGATTCCTTTTAGGAATACCTGATATATGGAATCTCTCGTTGCACCTTTAATTTACATGTGGAACTTTGTGAATTTGAAAATGAAGAAAAGTTATAAACACTGCAGCTGAAAATTACGGGCACTGATTAAGTAGCGTGATGGCCCACGAGTGAAAATGGCTACACATAAGATACCACAAATGCTAGACAAATAAAAACAACATAAAAGCATTAGAGTTCAGTACCGGAATCACAATTTACCAGAAACAATTAAAGATCTCTAACCTTTCGATTTCCTTAATTACTTCTTGTCATAGATCTTAATCATGTTACAATGTTAAAACACTGTTTAAACCTTTAACCAATACGGATTACCATAGAGATGAACCACGCAAATGTTGTTTAAACATGTTAAAGGGGTATGAAGGGATATTCTAAGGATAGAAATTACCCCGAATTTGCACTTGATTGCGTGTTGGTAATACATCTGATGAGAACGTTCCAGAGGTTTGAGGACAAATAAAGTAGAAAAATACCAAAAGCCCTTAAGTTTTGAAATACGGCAGTCTATAGTATATTTCAAAATAAGTGAGACCTCATTAAAAGTTTTAGGTCTGTCCATTCACCATGAGAGGTAAGAGGAATTATTTTAATGGCCACAGGTAAAAAAGGTTATGACACTCATACAATATGTAGTAATGTAGCTAGTAAATAAATGTTGACCAAAAATAATTTATTTCGCATCTTAAGATAGCTTTGATGTTTCAATTGAAGTATCAGGATGAAAACACCAGCAATTATTTCATTAAGCGTTGTTATTTGAACATAACTTACCTATGACACTGAAAAATTTCATTCCTTATCACAGCATTGGAGAAATAATTCATTCTCTATATATCAATGCACACATAACACAACTAAGTTCCTATTTGGCCTTCAAAATGGCCAACCATTAGCGCAAAGCGGATTTAACATCCTGGCCAACCATGGCATAAGTCATTTTATCATTAACAGACCATTGTAGAACTGAATGCATCAATTTCCAGTAAACCGATTCTGTAAAATAACTTTGTACCATGGACACAATATGTTTTGTAATGGCAACAAAGGCCTAGTCTCCGCATGGCCGGGGTTTGAACCCCATATCAATCTCATCCCTATCGGAATATGCAAGGAGTCTCACTTAATTTGAAATCTACTAAAATGTTTGAAGTATTTTTGAAATAGGATACAATTCAATGATTTGTTGTTTGAACATACTACATACTTAAAGGTGCGTGTTCCGATCGTCTTTGGGACCCCCCTGATTTACCCGGAAGTAGTAGCGATTTTGATATCAGATGAAAGGCGGTATTTTCTCACTGTAGTCCTGAAATTTGAGCCCCCATATCCATTTCATTCCCAATATATAAACAAAAAACCGCCGTTTTAGTGGTTAACCATCAATATTAGCACAGTATTGAATAGGGCTTTGCAACATGCATTATTGCGTCTACCATCAAAACCGCAGGTTTGTTTCCCACGGTGCTTGATGGGGTGTATGTGCAAGTGCCAGGCTCTCATATCAAGTAGAGAACACAATACACATAAATCGGAACAAGCACCTTTAAAGATTGTTTGTACTATATATCAGCCAGAATCAGGTAATTTATAAATTCGCCAAGCGATACACTGTGCGCCACTATTTTGTAATTAATCAGGTACTGACGACACACGAACTTCTGTCAGTCAAAGAAAACTTGAGGCGGTGTTTCCTGATGTTTTTTTTTAATTTTTTTAAAAGAATGAAATCTGTAATTTCAAGTCAATTGGATCTCAACTGCTCCCTTTCCTCTCGACCATTTTAAAAACGATGACACTCAATCGCTTGCAAATGTACTATTCTTCCGGGTTCAGCTAGTTTACCCTTTGCCCTTCATCTTCCATTACCAATGACTTGTGGATATGACAGAAGAAGACACTTCGCCTAAATCTAAAATGTTTGAGATAACCAATATTCTGGCAATTTATTTTATGACGAATTTATAACTTTTCGGATCCCGCCTGTTTTTTTTATAATCACCTGTTGTAAATAAAAAAGGAAACCACAAAAATCTCATCAACACAAAATAAAGATGTGGTTTTATAAGCAATTATAACAATAGAAACATGGTAGACAGTATGATTCGGGGTACTCCCATTTTTGGAGGTGACGCGTATAAGGCTATTAAGACCCCCCCCCCCCATTTTCAGCATCGTTGTCACCCAAAGACCCCATATTTTTTGAAAATTCAAACCAAAGACGTCATATTTTTTGGAATATTTTGCCACTCTCACCCAAAGACCCTTATCTTTTGGGGAAATTTTGCAAATTTTTCACCCAAACCCAACCCCCTTTTTGGGGGGAAAAGGTTAGCAAATTTGTTACACGAAAAATCTATTTAAGGCAATTTGGCTGTCTCTAACCCAAAAACATTTTGTGCACGTTCTCTCCCACCGATTGTGGTGCTATGGGTTTGGCTTACACCCATATCTATTTCAAATGTGAGCGCCCCCAATTAATTAGAAAACTCTCATTTAAGCAAGTTAAAATGCAGCGTTTGGCTTATTTAATTCCGAAGTAAGATAATATTGATAGGATTTGACATCTCAAATTGTCCAATAAACAGCATGTTTACAAATTCAATCATTCTGATTAAATGTTTTGAATTTTTAAACAATATCGTGTAATTCACCTGTATGGCTACAGTGCTATAACAGTGAAAATAGCATGCATATGACAGCTATTTTGAAAATATTTCAACATTATCTGTGCGACACGGGCAAAATGTTGTAATTTATAAGCGAGCCCCGTTGAGCTGGAAAGGGATCCTACCCCTTACTTTAGACATATAAAAATACTATTTGTTCATCCATAGAGAGTCAGTGAAAACCCGAGAGCTCTAAAGTAGGCCTACAGGAAGTTTTGCAACCGATAACCCAACACAGATTTGAAAAAACTCGTTTAAGTGCGGGCCTATCGCTCTAGTAATGTTATGTGATTGCACTTCTGTCGAAAGATAATTTGTGGTGATTAGAACTATACCAACGAATTAATCAATAAACAAAGGAAAACGTTAATCGCTTATCATCATGAACAGGAGAGGCGTTTGTTTACAGTTAAAAACCATTAAAATCGATTGTCTTTATGAGATGGGTCAATTAAAAGTAACTACAAATCTATTAAAAATACTGCTACTGCTACTACTGCTACTGCAATTATAGCAAAAAGTAGCTCAATTATAGCTAAAAAGTAGCCCAATTATAGCAAAAAGTAGCTCAATTATAGCTAAAAAGTAGCCCAATTATAGCCAAAAAAGTAGTACAATCATATCAAAAAGTAACCTAATTATAGCAAAAAGAAGTCCAATTATTTTCTGTTAATTTTTATCCCTTATTTACGTCAATAGCTCATATTCGTGCCATGGCAACCATTGGAATGAAAAGGCATGCGGATTTGAAAGTTGTACTGCTAGGTTACTCATGGCAATATGCTGCAAGGTTGCATGGATGACAAGGCACTCTGGCAACGAAAGTAACAACTTAAATGTGTTTAGGTGCAACTTTTGAAACCTGCTTCGGCAATAACATTAAGGTTATTGACGCAAATGAGGCATGAGGTAAGAAAATACCCAGAAAATAATTGGGCGTTGTTGTGATAATTCAACTTTTAAAAAATGGTAAACAAGTTTTCAAACGTTCAAAACTGTCAATAAATTGCGTTAATTGCATGTTTGTTGTCTACTTCAAGTTGTTCATACAAAAGGAGCAAGCAATCTCTTAGCAGTCCATAAGCAATTCATAAGAAACCTCTAGAATGTCTTGCATCTCACAATAAGTCTTGTGGTCATAGGTTGTCATGGTTGTGGGCAAAGTCATTTTAAAAGGTTGGGTTTGAGTCTCAATGTTTCAGTAATTGGATGTTAGTTCATGTTGTTCTTACAACAGAAGGAGCAATAAACAATCTTAAGCAATCTTATACTGTAAGCAATCTCTAAACAGTCTATAAGCAATTCTTAAGCAATCTCTAGAATGTCTCACCTCTCACAATAAGTCTTGTGATGCCGCCCATTTTTCTCTGTCCTCCAATGTATGCTTCATACACTCCTTCATCTTCAAGGCTGACACTTGCAATTTCATACATCTACAACATCAAGCAAATAATCCTATCATATTTACCGGTCAGCGAAATATTTGTTTTTAATTTGTTGATAGTAGGTGGAATTTGTTTTACCATAAACATGATCAAATTACGAAAATTCATATCTCACATGTGACGGGTTCTTACAAACCATGTGCATGTACATGTTGCTGGGATTTTACCTTTTTGAACACAGCATCACGTGACCTATGTTGGTAAAATTGATTGGAATTTCGAAAAGTCCATTTATTCTTCTATAATTAATTTGTATCTTAAAAATGTAAGGTTGAAGAAACATAAATACCATCTAAGTAAGATTTTTTTTTCAGAACTAAAGAACAAAAAAACAAAAAAAAAAAACAAAAAAAAAATCTGGAATAATTGTGATTTTTATGTAAAAATCTAAATTTAAATCAAACACTTCAATAAACACATAACATTTGTGAGTGCATGTTTAAAAATCCGATCGATCGAGGGTCGCCGGTTCGAATCCGGCCGAGTGAATTAATATTTCTTAACCTTCAACTCTTGAAAATGATAGAGTATATTTACGAGGTAGCTAATGTTTTCTACATACCTCATCAGTGGCCGTGTTTGTTATTGTGGCATTTAGTAAATTCCCATTGAGTCGCCATTCTGATACAGTATCGGCAGCTCGTCTGCCTTCTTCCTCATAACTACGGTAATGCTTTCTCCCAAACTTGCTGTGATGGAAAGTGCTCGGGGTTTTAACATTGCTGAAATGTGGTAAGAATAAGCAAATAATAACATTGAAAGCGAAATACCAGGCTAATGTACGCTTCAACTTATTTCTAAATATATTTTTAAAATGATATCAGTAAAAAAATGACACTTTATCATTGGTAATAAAAATTAAAAAAAATCATAATATCTTCCGTATCACGGCTGCCATTTTGATCGGTCCCAAGCAAGCGGGCAGAAATTACAACACTGTGGCCTATGGGGCACCGTGATACAACCTTCTGCTTGTAATATCAAAGGACCATCAGTATAGAATGAACTGAAATTTTGAAAATAATCTTTTCTCGACGATATCTAGTGAACCATAAATGAAGGTGTTAGGATCACGAAATGCACCTTTAAGAATTATGTGAGGTAAATTTTGAGGTAATGTATTTGGGGTCATAATAACTTTACACATTGGCTGGAGTAAGCCCTTTGGAGCGCTTAACACTTAAGTGACCGGGGGGGGGGGGTTCCTAGGGACCCCCAAAATTTGTTTTCGCGCTGGCCGCTTTACGCGTGGGATTTTTGCGCCGAAATTTTTTTGTAATTGTCTGACTTTTAAATGCGCTTCTTTTCATACCAAAATAATTAAAATCGGCCAAGCCGTTAATGAGTTAATTAGTGGGGTCCCATGGAACCCCCCCCGGGCACTAACGGAAGTCATTTGAGAATATTTTTAAAAATAAGAATAAGAAACCGAGAACCAAAGCACATTTTTTTTTTGCTGATATAAGTTCACACTACATTTAAGTAACAATTATTAGTAACCTTAAAATAATTACCCCTTTATGTGCGAAACAAACATTTCATCATTTACGGGTTGCCAAAAACCGTTTTACTACTGTACAACTCTCTTGAAATACGTGTATTTTTTTTTTGTGGCAACACCCCGTAGAAATACAGGATTCCCTAAAACTGCTGGTTTTGCTTTAAATATAAGTAATTTGGGTCTTCTAGAATAGATATCAACATAAAATAAGTTTTCAAAATGTTTGATGTAAGCGCAAGGCTCATTTGAATTTTCCGTCTTTTTACCCAATTTTCGCGTGTTTTGAAAACAATGTTTTGCCCCTAATTTGCACCCAAAATAACAAATCTCATTTTTTATTGCTGATTTGGGGTTGTCTTATGATCTTTCACATGTGGTATAAATTTCGTGCAAAAATTCCATCGGGAAAGTGGTTTCCTTAGGGGGGTCCCATGGACCCCCCCCCCCCTTGGGCTCCAACGGGAGTGAAAACCCCTTGGTCACTTAAGTGTTAAGAGGTCAATAGGTTAACTTGCCTACACCTGTTCCCCAAAACAACCCAAACATGCAGAGAATTCAAAAGAATCACCTGCAGAAATATCTGAAATGTTCAGGTGAAGCAGGTGCATGTAGATCGTTGTATGCTTGGATGTTCGGGATAGAAGGCAAAACAAAAGTCCATTCAACAAAAATTTAAAGGTGCAACGAGAGATTTCACATAACAGGTGTGGTGTCCTAAAAATTTTGAAATTCTTTCACTTAAGTAATGGTTTCTATAAAAAATATTCCCATGTGAAAGGAATAATCTGATATATCGATAATTATTTCTTTGGTACCAAAAATTGTGAAAATTTCTAATTTAGTGCAGGAGCAAATTCCTAAATTCGGGTATGTTTTTTGTATGGAAATTAAGCAAATCAAAATCAAAATCAGCCATTTGGTGCTTCACTTTCAAGGAATTTCTGTAGCAAATAAAGGTTAGAAATCTATGGGTGTGCTTATTAATGAATCACTATAGTGCACACAATATATATGGGTGCCCCCAAAATCTTCGTTGCACCTTTAACTTCCTCGAAAGGATCCTATAAACGCATACATGTTTTTTTCGGAAATTGCAAATGCAAGAAGTACGATCCAAAATAAGTATTTAAAAAAGTTAAATTATGCTCAAATTAATAACCTAAAAACCATGTTTGTGTCGTCCATTTTTTCAGCACTGTGTATCTTGTTTATATCAATACAGAATAAACATAATTTATTGTTGAGTTAATTTTCTATATATGGAGAGGACGATCCATGTCGGCCAATACGTGTTGCTCAAGATAGCATATACATAAATGGCAATTTGGAAGCAAAAACCCTTAGCTCTCCAGTTGTTAGAACCAACCATTGACAACAAAAAGGATAACTGATACTGAAAATGGAGGATAAACGAGGATTTTAATGGTTTAGTTTTGGAAATAATGGTTTCTTTCAAAATCGTGTCATTTTGTTTTTCTTCAACAAACCTTATTTACTGTGAATAACCCCGTAAATTTTGAAAACGAGATATGTTGCAAATCTTTTAATGTTGCAAATATCAAAATTAGATCTAGGCTTTTTTTCTGTTTATTATGCAATCTAAAGACGATTAGGAAATGGTTGAGGTTTTTTAGCTCTTTCTTGCGTGAGGCGCGGACTTGCACTTGGAATATTGAATTCTTTCTTCGTAGATATTTTCACGGCCTAATCATTCGAATTTTGTTATTTTGTAATAAGAGTAAGGGACGGCAGTTTTGAATTTTCATTTGGAGAGGGATGTGTTGAGGACAAAAATAGAAAGCCGTAAATGCTCTACTTTGTTCAACTGAATAGATGCTTTAACCCATTTTACATGAACCTTTTGCATCGAATATGTAAAGGCTTCATACCAGAATCAATTGAATTGATTGTCGTACACTCTGAGACACGTTATCGATTCCTTTGCTTGGAGTCAATCAAAGAATGGATAAAGTGTCATGAACATCAAGGCTGGGTGAAGAGGAGGATTAGGCCAAGTAATTATTGTACTTTGTTATGAGTAACCAAAACTCTCAAGTACCTAATGATTGGACCGAGCTGTCAAATATTATTTCTGAAACAAGACGAATAAATGCAAACGTATCAGATTTTCTAATATTCCTTAGAGACGTAAAATAACTTTGGGTGAGTAATAATTAATTATTCGTATCATTTTCTTATGTTAGCTTATGTTGAATGCTTCAGAGTTTGTTCAAGTCTGGTGTTTGGAATTTATTCAATGCAGTTGCCTTGTAATATTTCTTCGCGAGAAAAGGGGTGTTTTTTAATTATGGCCTTATCTGATCCGGTATCGTGACATCGAATTTCTATTGTATTAATTGGATAAAGCATACAACCTCTCAGAAGGAATGGAACCGTCGACACGCCCCAAAAACTTTTAATGAACTGACAGGAATAAAAAATCCTACTATAATATTTTTTTAAATACGAATACAACTATAAAGAATAAAAGGAGGCAGAGTGTTCTTCCCACAATCCGTTCTTCCAATACAATGTTTGCACTGGTTGTCATATGAGTTTATAGTGACAAAAGTACTTAAATGAAAAGAACTTATATCAATCTTGTAATTTAAGGACTTCTCAATCAATCAATCAATCAATCAATCAATCAATCAATCACTTTTTTACTATAAACTCATGTGACAACCAGTGCAAAAAATTGCATTGGAAAATTGTTTTATGGGAAGAACACTATACCCCCTCTTATAAAGAATAGCCATATATACAATGAGGAAACCGGGGCACTCTATAAACAAGTAATGTTGCATGTTGCGCGCGAAGCTTTGATCAACTGATGAAAATAAGAGTAAAATTACCTCATAAAAATGAAACTACAATCGATCGTTTTAAAGTTTCATGCTGAAAATCACTTAAATCGGAGGCGTCTGAGGCACCTTATGTCTATTTTCCTGTTAACTCATGCAAACAGAAATTTGTCATCGCGATGCACCTACCACGCAGATGAATTGTCATCATGGTGCATGGTAAGCATGACAACGCTGGTAGTTTCCGATGATTAGAATTGCATAGTATGCATGTCAACTTGACTTGAATGTGGAAATACACGGATTTGTGATTCACTCATGTATAGGTCGAGGTTGATGTGAAGGTTAGGGCACGTTCTATTGTTTAGTTAAAGAACCCAGCTATGCTCGGTGCGAATTAACATCTCATTTGCGCCAAAACTTCAAGACTGTTGTCATAGCAACCCTTTTTAACGAAAAACAGATTCCGGTGTAATAAAATACAGTTTCCGTGTGACTGAGTGTCCCACCACCCATCTGTCTATTGTGTTTTCCATTGAGTGCTATACGCATCATTTGTTTCAGCGCTGTACCCAAATGGCCTCGTCTACAAGGTCACGGTTTATTCCGTACATTTTTCCTTTCATATTTTCACCTGTGCTTGACCTGGTGGATGGGAAAGAAAACATACAAAGACTCCTCACCAGACCACTGGTCTTAAACTACTATATAGCAGAAAATGTAGTGTATCAACCACCATGATGACAAAATGACCCAGCTGACCTTTCTGGCAAAAATGGATAACCACACGGTAATGGTCCAAGAAGACAAACCAACCTGAACACAGGTATTGGCAATATCACCGAGACCAACAAAGTCAGCTGAGCCCCTCTGCTACAGTAGGGCAGTAATATAGCACATGAATCAAAATTGGTTGAGGACGCCAGAGTGGGAAGGAAGCCAAGTACTAAGGGCCACACTGCAAATCAAAACTGGGGTTATGACCACATTTTCCACAAAAACACCCTCCTCCCAAAAAGTAACCCCAATACACAGCACCCTCCCAGTCCAACATAACTTTGTACATATAGGCTACAAAAATTCAGTGCAAAGAGAACCCAGAGGCCACGGTTTGTGGAGGGGAAGAAATTACATGATAAATGGTTCATCTCTGAAACGTAGTAGAACAACAGGGCAATTACAAATGTATACAAATGGCAATTAAAAAAAAAGAAAGAAAATTGAGACATGAAAAAAAGGCAGCAAAGAAACATAATGAGATGCCAAAAAGGTACTCCCACCAAAAATGAAATCTGCCCAAGCACAGTTCTAGATAAAACAATCACTTGTCTTTTTGCTTTTTTAGAGAACAAACACTAAACAAAGACAAACACAATGGACAAAACAATGACAAACTCTCACAATCCACAAACTCAAACTAGCATGTTGATCAAAGGTGCCATGATTTGTACACAAACAATACATTAGGGAAACCAGGAGGATTCAAGATCAAGAGTCCACTTTTTGAAATTATGTTTGAGTTTCCCTTTACTTTCAGCAATTTTATACTCACTGTTCCTCTTAATTTAAACTAAGTTAAAAAAAAGCAATACAATTGGGGTTTGTTTGCTGAAATTTACATCTCTGAATATAAAAATTCAAACAAAGGAAAAGAAATGAAATGCAGCTATCATGCTCTGAAGTATCTGTGACACCAAACATTTTCTCAAATTGGGAAAAGATAAAGGACTCCCCAGAAACAATATTAATAAGAAAACATAAATCATCCCACAGGTGGGAAACCTTTTCACAATCACAAAAAGGTGAACAAGTGTTTCAGATAGTTCTTTACAGAAAAAAATAATTTGGTTTATCAGCTTTACCAATTTTATGGAGAAACTGGCTGGTGCGAATTGCCCTGTGAAACATTTTAAAGTAGAAAGAACGCAGTTGGGTCTCAATAGTGCATTTAAAATTAGCATATGAATAACGCTATTCCGTACGCTGGCTAGGACACTCGCTTATGGGGGACACTCAGTTTCTTTGCATCGGTGTAACTGAGTGTCCCCCATGAGAGAGCGTTCTAGCTACCATAGCAACATGTACGGAATAAACCGTGACCTTATAGACGAGGCCATTTGGGTACAGTGCTGAAACAAATGATGCATACAGTACTCAATGGAGAACACAATAGACAGATGGGTGGTAGGACACTCAGTCACAAGGACACTGTTTTATATGACACCGATATAAGAACACTGAAAATCACACATATCGGAGTGTCAAAGCTTGCACGTAAACATACACGGAATAAACTGTGACCTTGGACTAGACTGTCTCCCAGTCTCTGCTCTGTCTCTGGATTTTTGAGTGCACTTGGTTAAAAGATAAGGCTAAAATAAAAATTGGAAGACTTTTCAGCTTGCCACCCAGTGGACATGCCGATCCTAATACCGCGCCCTCTATTATACCAGCCAACTAGTCCACAGAACGCGAATTACACAGGGCTCCTGGAATTACACAAATAGGGAGTAGCTGGGTTGAAGAGTCTAGTGTAATTTCAGTCGCTTAGCATTTTCATCACCGTGGACCCGAGGGAGGGTCTACCTTGGGCACGAGGCTATTGGGTATCGTGCTGCAAGAAATGATGCGTACAGTACACAGTGGAGAATACAATAGGCAAATAAACTAGTCCTGTGGTAAGCCTATATGACTTTGCAAAAGAGTTTGTTCAAAATGTTTTGATGGTTTCTTGGCAACATTTACTGCATGCTAGTTCCAGATCTTGATGATGCGATTTTGTCATCCTTGAGCATTTTAAGATAGGGAAGGGGGTAAATTAACAGGGCAAATTTTGAAAATGTTTCACATGGGGTTAAAAAGATATATAGACATGTTTATCTCTATTAAAAAAGGTATATAATTTTCTATATCTTCAACCTTTTGTGTTTGCACGGCAGGGCCAAAAACTGTTCAAGGTTATCACGGGAGTAAACATTTATATTGATTCGATTGGTTTCAAATTGGTCTCAAATTGTTCGTATGGGAATGTTACAAGAGGAAATATGCATTTACTTTATCAGCTCAAAGATATCTAACAGAGGCCAGAGCATAAGCATGAAAAAGTTGACCCTATTTTGAGGGGAATATGTGCATTATAATTGTTTTACCCTCAGGTTGCCCTTGAACCATTTCATAAATAAATAAATATAGAAATAAATAAATATAGAAATCAACTTCTTAAAACTGTTAATATTATCTGAAGAAATTTGGTTGTTTTGTTTGAGACAACTATAGAGGACATGGACAACCCGTTAGCATAACCTAAGGTCAAATCAAATACTGATATCTTTTAAAACAATTATGTATATATAAGACTTCACTCTTTCCTGCATGCATCTTCCGGTTATTACTGGGTTTATAGGGTAGATTGAGAGTGGGACCGGACCATACCTGAAATTTTGTTCAAAATTCTTTCGGTTATTGTCGTTATATGTTCGAGAATCGAGTGTCTCTAACGCATTTAATTTTGTTTTTCATACTTAACATATTTATGTTACGACTCAAATTGCTAATTGTTTTTTTTTAATGATTTGTATGCAAGAAGTAACATTGTTTATAAATATGTTCGATAGCGTATTAAATCCATAAGTTCTCTTTCTAGCTCTTTCTTTGGAAGATACAATTTGGACGTTGTTTCAAAGAAGAGCGAGGGAGAACGATAAAGAGGAAATTGAAGAATTAGACAAGAAGACAAGAGAAAGACAAGCAATGTTGAATGAAAAATAATGAAGAAAAATGGAAAGTGTAGAAAGAAATAGAAAACGACGCCAAAAATGAAACTTTACACAATGCACATTGAAAATCTTAAAAGTGTAGCTTTCAAATTTGGATAATTTCAACCTTTCAAGCACTACTGGCTTGCCATTTCTTCACTATTTCAGCTGAATTTAGATTCTAATGAAACGTTCGGTTACGAAAAGTATATTTTAGTTTAGCTATTGCTTGTTCAGTCTTCTATACAAAATCTATTACAAAAACTGTTCACTTTAATATTTTTGTTGATAGGTTTACTATTATCTGACGTTTATTTGCTACTCGTCCAAAGATCCCATTTTGTCCGATGCCGTGTTCGCAAAGATCAAACCGTCGAGAACGATTCCCTACAGGAAATATAACCCGAGACCTCATTGGTGAAAGGCTAGGGGAAGATACGCTGCGCAAGCTGTTACTATTAGTGATAAAATAATTTAAAACTACGATGACGACTTACCATCCCTAGACATTTTCAATGTTATAACTTGCTGTCCTTCGCTTAGTTCGGAGGAGCAGTAGAACACGCCATATCTCTGGTCAGCAAAAGATGAGTCCCATTCTGCTACCAACTGGTTGTCATCAACAACAGGAGGCTGGGGTAGGCCATCGATGGTCCCTGTGTTAAAGGCACGTGCCAGCTGAAGCATATCTGGAGAGGCTTCACTTGTAGCATCTTGACAGGACAGACGTGTTGTAGCGCTAGATACAAGAGGTGTGGAGTTGATTACAGTGACCTGATCAGCAGCTGTAAAATTAGAAATGAGATAATAGTTGTATCAGCTATATACAGAGCATGATACTGTTGCTACAGTTATGATTCTGCTGCTACAGCAGAAGATGGTGATGGTGATGATGACGATGAAAGACTTGTTTTAGGACAAAGAGAAAGAGCAGGGTTGGGAAGATGAAGCATGATGAAGAAGAAGATTAGATGAAGAAGAAAGTCAAGAAGGTGAAGGTAATGAAGGTGATGAAGATGATGAAGACGACGATGATAAAAATCAAGCGCAAATTTAGAGACATTAAAATTGTATCTCAAAAATCTCATTGCGTCCCTTTAAACTTCAATGTTTCATGCAGCTATGTAAAGTGTAAATTATCGCAATTCATTCAAATTTACTATTTTGAAAAAAAAAATACTGTGACTTGCATATTTTGGTTCGAAACTAATTCGAGGCGGTGTCTGCCTATATACATTAGTTGTTAGGATGTATAGACAAGATAGTGTTCCGCTCCGTTTCGTTCCCAAAGTACGTTAAATTGCTTTTGATATGCTTTAAGGTGCTTGTTCCGATTTATGTCTATTGTGTTTTCTACTATATGAGAGCCTGGCACTTGCACATACGCCCTATCAAGTACCGTGGGAAACAAACTTACGGTTTTGATGGTAAAAGCAATAATGCATTTGCAGAGCACTATTCAATACTGTGCTAATATTGATGGTTAACCATTAAACCAGCGCTTTTTTGTTTATATCTCGGGAATAAAGTGGATCGGGGGGCTAAAATTTCAGGACAATGGTGAGAAAAATCCGGCCTTTCATCGATACTACTTCCGGGTAAATCAGGGGGGTCCCAAAGACAATCGGAACACGCACCTTTAAGGGATGAGATTTCCGGAGGATACAAATTCCTCTCTATTTGTACTTGATTGGTTGTAGAACAAATACCGAGAACGTTTCAAAGGTTTATTGGACAAACAAGTAGAAAAGAAAAACCCAAACTAAATTTTGAATTTGCCTGCTGTCCCTGGCCCTATGGAGAAGCATGCTTGGATTTTATGTCACGCAACAGAAAATACTTGATTATCTTTTTATATTACAAACAGACGACGTTTTCGGCTAATTCACTTCAGGTGTTATTTAATATAGACCCCTATGGTAAGCATTCCAAATATGAAGAAGAAACAAAAACAGTTTTGAAAAAATTGTGGCGAATGTTCTTGTCTCTGGAATTAAGTATGTTCAGATCCCGGTATGGGCGAAAAGTTAAGATTTTTTTAAAACCCGGCCCTAAACACATATTTTACAATCTATAGTTATTATATATCACACCAGATTTGTAATGGGTACGAATTATGGGTACATGCACTGAAAACATTAATTTGTCACGAAAAGGGTCTTATTTGACCAATTCAATAATTGTCGTGCAAATGAATTTTTTTATCATTAAAGAAAATAAAGCTAAATATGTTTTTTCATAATGTACAATTAACAATAATTAGCTTTTCAAATTAAAAATTTTTATCATCACAGATATTTTCATGACTTAATAAAAATTTCACTTTTTAAGATTACGTGACAAATTAATGAATGACAAAAGTGTCGTTAACTTGTCATTTTTAGTACATGACAAATTACATGACAAACTAAACCACAAATAATGTATTCATAATTTGTCATTTCTCATATATCAAACAACATTTGATCAGAATTCTTAGGAGGAACCACGAAATTAAATAACGTTATTCTGTGTGAGGAACGCAGAATTGTAGTTTATCCCTCGACCGAAGGGGGTGGTTACCATCCTTCTAGTTTTTTGTTCGTTTGTTTTTGTTTTGCGACCTACCTCCTTTTCTTTTGCCAAGTGACTTAATAAAATTGTCAATTGGCCTTTAAAGAGTTCTTAAGACCTCTACTTAACTCCTTAAAATTATAGTTTCATAGCTCAGAATTTGTGAAAATTGCGTTTTTCTTCAGCTTCACAATGCCTTCAAAATTGGTCAAAAATCAGTTCCCAAAATCCCAATTTTGCCATAAAAAATAAATTATCAAACTACCATGACCACAGTTAAGTGCCTCCCACCTTCCACTTGGAAGCTAATTTAAATATCTAGTGGACACACGTAAAGTCCACGCGTCCACGGATTCCGGCCACGCGACCATTATTGTCTTCCGTTTTTCTCGGAAAACAAGAAACCAAGGTACTGGTCACTTTAATTTCGGGATTTATCTCTATGAATATTGCTTCATTTCAAGTAAATCCTCGTTAACTTTATAAAGTAACTAGGATTAATTGAATGGGTGAATTAAATGGAAAATTGAAGCACGCAATCTCACAATAGCTGAAGGACATGATTCATACGAAAAGCGTCGGCATGGTCGGTGTGAAAGTAGATATAGTCCGCCGGAAGCCATAGTTCGGGCTCCATAAACGACAACGAAATAAAGCATGAAACTAATGCTGGACTATGAATTCGGCGGACCATATCTCCTGCCACACCGGCAGCAATTTATTTTTTATGATGGATTATTTCTAAATCACACGGGCTGATTAGAGAGTTTTAGCTACCATATCTGGCGCATTATATCCATGGATATATTGAAGGTCTATTTTGATTGGTTACTCACATATAAGTATAGCCAATCAGATGCAATGTTAGAAAGGTGGTTCATTTCGGGGGCACCTGAAGTACATGAATGAGTCAAGAGTGAAATAATTATGAGTTTTCTGATGAAATGTTTTTTCTTGTTGATGAAGTTTTGTTATTTTATATTTATTTGCAACTTAACATAAAAATGAAATGATCAAATAAATAAGTTACAAACAACCGTAAAATCTGTTACTTGCTGAAACAAAGCAACGTATTTATTTCTTATTTTTAAAACGCTTGAGCTTTGTTTCTACAGATTTATTCTATAAAGTGAAGTTTTTGTATTCTATTTTATTATTGTTCTATAAAACAATGCAAATTTATAGGTGGTCCACAAACAATCAAATGCAAATTAGAGGTAATTTTAACTTGAGAATATCTTCCATTTTGTCAATTATAGGTCATTCGGTACATATAAAGGCATGAATTTAATCAGAATAATCAGGAATATAAAATTAATATCAAATAATCACATTATTCATAATAGTTGATTTACTTCCGTATTTTAGTTCTGCACACTTAAGTTACATAAGCCATTTCTTTTTTTTCTATTTTTATCACATGGGATGAGACATTTTCTTTTCCTTGATTACATTCACTTTGCTATAATCAAGACCTTTTTGTATCAATTACAATCAGGCGGATATCGCAATCAATTATTTGAAGTGTTATGGGGAGTGATTTCCTTTTTGACGCCCTATCTGCCATGCAAATTTTAAACAAAACAATTCAACATATATTATAGAATATTATAATCTAAGCAGTATGATAGGTTGTTTGGAGTGCATTTTGGTGCCTATATTTTAAGAAAACTAAGAAGAGCACAAATTAAAAGAAGATAAAAATTTTTAATTCATCTATTTTGAAAATAAGAAAAGTTGAAAGATATATGAGGTTTAGAGAGGCGTCATTATGTTTGCCATGGGGATGGAGGAATTCAACTTTTTCGGTGAAAAAAATGGCGTTCCTCCATGCATCCATTCAAAATTTCGCAAATACCCCTTATTTCATGAAATTTCTCAATTTAAAAGTGAAGATGTTCATGTTCCATGCACCCCAGCTCACATTTCTTTTCGGATTCCCCTCAACTCTTTCGTCCCCCCCCCCCGACGTAAATAATGTCTTTCCCTAAGCGTACATTGCTGCATGTGCATGAAAAGTCGACAGATTCAAGGAGAGTTTTATTCAAATTTCCCTAAATTTGTATTATATTGGTTGTAGAACACCTAAACCATGGAGTTATAGCATTATAATAACTTCATGCCTATACCGAGAACGTTTCAGTGGTTTATAAGACAAAAAAGGACAAATGAATACAAAAAAACACAAACAAACAAACAAACAAAATGTTGAACTTGCTTCAGTCGTGCACAAAAGAAAATAATAAATCATCTTTTCATTGCATAAAGGCAGTATTTTAATAAGACAGCGGCTTATTAAGAGCATTTAAAGTCATTGAACAACATTCGGTTTCGAAAAAAAACGTGCACACTTATCTGGAAATATCATGTTTCTTTTATTTCCACACACACAACGAGTTGACACGAACCGAGATTTTATCACACGTGTAGTTAATATCGCGACCTCACTCACCAGCCGAGATTCGCCCACGCCAAGATGATTTCTATCCCTGATTCATGGGACACAGGCGGTAGAAAACCGGGTGTTTAGGACAGATGTGAAGTTTTTTTCCATATGGCCAAAACACGATAAAACAAAATTTAAAAATTAAACAACACAAATTTAAAAAATAAAATAACTGAAAATGAAACGAAGTAAAAATAAATACACGAGAAAATGATTAAAGTAATTACAAAATAAAACCAAAAAATAAAATGAAAATAAATAAATTAACAAACTAAAAAAAAATGAATAAAAGTAAAACACTGTAAATGGATAATGGATAAATAAATGGAACCCTTTAAATTTGAAATAAATAAACCCTGAATAATTAAAAAAATAAACAAAAATTTAATACATAAAGTCAATAGAAATAACTGAAAATGAAACAATGTAGGCCTAAACATAAATTAGAAATAATTAAAAATACAGAAAAAATAAAAATTACATTTAAAAAATAACTAAATAAAAACAATAATAAATAATAAATTAAGCAAAAATAAAAAATAAAACTCGGCTAAATATAAAAACAAATAAAATCAATTTAAAACTAAAAAAAATAACAATTAATAAAATCTCGTCGTGTGATAAACTCGTTCGTCGTGTGCTGAACTCGTGTGCTAAACCTCGCAGTAGGTTTTACAAACTCATCGCGTGTTAGAAACTCTCCGTATATTTTACAAACTCGTCGTGTAATTTACAAACTCACCGGGTTTTACAACTCGCCCTGTTGTTTTTTCAAACTCGTGTTTTTAACAAACTCGACGTTTAATGTCCGCTCTAGCGTGCCATACCGTGGCCGGCATGCGCGCACACACACACATCACACACCACACACACACACACACCCCCCCACACACGTACACATACAAAACAAACACCAAACACACACATACACACGCACACACACACCCAACAACGACAAAACAACATCAACGATAAAGCAACCGCATGATGTCGGTGCCTTTTAAAGTGTGAAAACCACTAATTTGATCAAAACCTGCAGAATTTTGGAGTATTCGCAAAAAGGTCCATCGCACCAATTGTAAAGGCTGTAGGCTGTGCGACCTATCAATGAGCGACTTACATAAGGCCAAAAAAAAAATAATTGTTTGATTGTCCCATAGATGACTTTTTTAGAGTTGGGTCGGTCGTCGAATTTTTTTTTTTTAAAGTCAATAGCAAACTATATTGAAACATGTTTGTTTGTATTAATAAGTTAACAAACACTAAAAATCAAGTTGAATCTCACTCAAAAATGCATCTTTGTACATTATGAAACCAACGACATGCTAAGAAACTGTTTAAAAATCTTTTTTACGTTTCCGAAAGTTAATAAAATAAAAAAAACCTTCGGAATTTTTGGAAATTAGGGTCTGTATTCTTTTGCACAGTAAAAGGAAAAAAAAACTTTTTTCCTGATTTCCAACATTAGGGTCGGTCGGGTGCGGACAATCAAAAAACTTTTTTTTTTGGACTATGTACACACTGCAAAAACTGTGTCTAGCATAGGAGACATGTCCTCGTAGCCAGTCGTAATTTAGGTCTTGTGCAAGATCAAATAATAACCACATGTCTTGTAGTATAGCAGAATTATTATGGGTTCCCATGCACCCCCCTTAAAACTAAAATTCTAACATTGATTTTTAGAACAACTATGCCATCTTCTTCAAGGAATTGTGTGTAACCCAAAATCAAATATTGTCCCTCGGTGTCCGTTTGGTGGGCCATCTGGAATTAAGGGGTTTGACGTACTAGTGATCTACTCGATAAAATTTTCCAGAATTCACAATATGGTATTTTACAAATGGTGCTGATTAGAATCTGAAATAAAAAAATTGGGGGTCAGACTTTGTTTTTTTGAGCTATAGCCAGAACAAAAAAGGTATGTTGTCACTGTACACCACGCAAGTTATGGGAAAAAAGTCAAAATTTGACGGTTAGATCGCCTACAAAATAAAAATTCTCGATAAAATTTGTAATTTCTAATATTTGAAGGGTCCCGATGTCGTTCTTTAAAATTGAAAGAAAAAAATGGGGGTCAACCGACTTACTTTTTCCATTACACGCCGAAGAAAACACTTGAAATTGACACTTTTTTCAAATTGGGCTTCTTGTTGGCGGCCAAGAAAAGAAAAGTCCGCGCCACATTCGGCATGAAGCAAAGCAGGAAGGAACGCAGGCCCGTAGAGAGATGCGCGAGTTAATAAGGCAAACAAGCGCACAGTTATTCGCGGCATTTGCGCATGATACCTTCGCAGCTCAACACTAAAATTCTTCATGTGTCCATGACTGGGCTCCAAACAGAATGCTGAGGGTGTAAAGCAGCTTGCGGTACACAATCACACGTCAAACCCCCTAAGAAGGATGTATCGTACAAAATGGTTCAATTTAGTTGAAAAGTAATACAAAATATTGTCTTATCACAAGGAATCAGAAAATAATGTTTTCATATTATGTGATGTTCAGTTACAGAGCTTGGGTGAAAATGTGATAAGGTCACTGAACTTTTGAGTGGTCATTGTACAGGGGCCAAATTTCAAAATGCTTCAATCTTGACAAAATTGGTGTCAATTTGTTGGTATGAGCTGAGAAATCTGGAAATGGACAGTTACCACATGTTGATCTTCCGTTTTGGTTTATCGATTTGGAAAGAGATGAGTAGTCCCTATTCCCTACCAAAACAATACCAAATTTTGATAAGCGGTGGTAACTTACATTCCGGAATTTTAACTAAATCTTGCCTAGACTATTGTAGTATAGTCATTATGAGTCAAGTCTAGTATAGACATAATTAGTTGTGCATAAGACCATAACTCGAAGAATAAGTGACTGTTTAAAGTCACTTATTCAATGATGGTCTCTATTATAAGGACATGAAGAAAGTACATGTCCATTTCTGCTCCGAAAATTAAGGCATGGCCTAATACCGATTTATGTCTTGTAGTTAGTCATGGCTTTCATGTTAAAGTCATTTTAAGCCGTCTCCATCCAAAAGACATGTCTAAATAAAAGACAAGATGTGTTTAAGGACACGGCTAAAAGTGGCTTCAAAGTCGCGCCTTGAAATAGTATCCTTTTAGTTTGTTATCTTTATTGCACAAAAAATCAGGCAAGACAATTTTTGCAGTGCCAGTGTAAGTACAGGAAGTGGATATCTTTGTAATAGAGCGAGTGGAAAGTTGACAAAGGCAACGACCCGGAAATACGTGAGGGAAGGTGTCACATCCTTTATTTACAATTTAATCTTCGGTTAACAGTTATACCTTAAATCTATATCAAAGAAGCTTCGACTTTTAAAATATGTTAATTATCCAATTTATAAAATCGGCCAACAACAAAATCTGGTTTTGAAAGAAACAGAAGAAAATATTAGATAGAAACACAACTATTAAAAGCAAATTTGGGACCAATACGGTTGTGATGTCCTTTAGTTATAAGTTCAAGTTTTCTACTGCACCTTCTTGGACATCAAAGAACTTGGTTGCAAATTTAAACTTCATATCCAAATAAATTCTTTGTATAAAAACTTTACTTTAAAAAATAATAATTTGCAAAAGTATACATACAGATGTTGCGTTTTGTGTTAAATGGTATTATAAGTCTAACTTGAAACTGAGAAGAATAAATAGTTTGCTTTTTGTGGGCCGCCAGCATAGCTGGCAGGACCACTTGCAATCCGTTGTGTGTAATGTATATGTGTATGTCAGTAAAATGTTAAGTTTTTTCATGGACAGCCCACAGCTTATATTCTTTGAATATAGCGAGCGCGAAAGCCGAGAACCGCGAAATTCTAGTTTTCCTCTGTATTTACACCAGGACGTTACAGCGGTTTTGGACAAGATAATGTTTATAAAGCTGTTATTATTATTATTATTATTATATCATTATTATAATTATTATTATTATTATTATTATTATTTTTATTATTATTATTATTATTATTATTATTATCATTTTTGTATAGTTCAGGACGTCTACTTCTGGCCTTTATCACCATTTAGGTGCCCTCCATATTACCGGGCCATCACCTTTGTTTTGGTTAATGCTGTACAATTACCAATATGCATGTTTTTGATAACATGAAATTAAAGATCAAGTTCAATATTTATTATGAAAGCTCTTTGAAAGAGATTAAAAACTCTCTAAAATGCTCTCCTCTCAGTCGGAAATAAAAATTGGACAGATGCATATCTTTCACGCATACTGCATCGACTCGATTCTAATTTATCTGATATGGTTGTTTAAAGGCTGACTCAGAGATTTCTCGGGGATGGCGCCCTCATTTTTTTAACAAATCGTGTTTTTTGCATGCATTATGCTTGTCCACATATTATTCATTGTGTGAAGTAGCTAAACTCAAATCGATGTCCTTCACGTAGAAAATCACTACTTTGAAATAAATTTCCGGATCCGGACTTTTGTTATTCATAACTCCCAAAATGTCATTAGCACAGGTATACAGAAGAGTAACTAAGTCAATATCACGGACGAATGGTTCAATAACTTTAGGTATAAAGATTGGTAGCAAATCTGTTTGGTATATTTTCAGGGCAGTGGTCCAAACACCCGGCCACACATCCCTACCCAAATCAAAAGTTAGAGCCCCTTGACTACTAGGCCTATAGTATAGTAGTAGTATTTTATTAGTATTAGTAGGCCTATTATTTTGGAGAGTCTGGAAAGACAAAGCAACCCATCTTGTATATATTTCATTGCAGTATTTGATATAATATATAATAAAACCGAAACAAATATGTTTCTTAAAATTCATATTACGAAAGGCCTATTCCCGGGACAGCAAAACTTGACAAATTGGCATATCGTGGAAGCTCACAGGCACACGACTTGCGCGTGGCTGCTAAAACTATACAATTGAAGTTGGCATGTTAAAAATGATCAAAACAGAATGATATGGGGTCAAAGTTTATCGATATGATCCACTTGTTCTCTTTGCTCTCAGCAATCCTTTGAAAACATCTGGGAAAGTCAAAGAATCATCGATGACACTATAACGTTCATTATGCTTGTGGATATCACACACATTTTACATTATACTTTGTGGCCAAAACAATCCTTGTAGAAGAGATTGGCACAGGGGATTTTTTTTCCTTCATTGCAGAACTTATCATGTTTATGTCTTCCGCGAAAGGATGTTTGTGCTGTTTCCGGGTGCGAAGTATATGTATTTTCGTGGAAACTCTAATTACTTTTTCATGCATTTGTTTTGTTGAAATTAAACAAAAACATCAAGGCGTGTTTTACAATGTTGGTTAAGTACAGTTATCTGTGTATACCGTCTCAACAGAAACAGAAACAGAATTAAGAGCAAATAAATGCATTCGGAGAAATATTAATTAAACTATTTTAGTACAAATATTATATGAAAGTTCTTGAAACAAGTGGCAGATTTTGCTTTCGAAAACATGTGAGAAACTATAATTGGGCATTCCAATGTTTTTATCGTAGGTTGCGCCGGCATCCACTTCTCATAAATTGGATGTCCACCCAATCCCAGCACCCATGACACGAGATTAGTCTTGGCAAAACAACAAACTCTATCTTTTATTCTCTATGGTTAAAGAAACCGTACATGGTTTTAAACAGAACACTGATATTTGTTTTGTTTTCAACATAGAAAAGGCTCTGATTGGATTATGCCCCTTATACTGCATGTGTGTTTAAAACATAAAGATTCAAGATTTCATAATGCCCATAAATTATACAACTATGAGGAATGTTTAAGGCATTTATGATAGATTTAAAAAGGTCATTATAAGTGCCACATAAAATGCTGCACTTTATACACACAGTGAAATGCCGCCTTTTCCAGTGTTTTCGTTATTACTGAATATTTTTTCGACTCAACACTCCGCTGCAAATGTGTGCTCGCTCAGACAATGCATTTTCTATATTTTGTTCATTGTACTGTTAAAAATTTCTGTTGTTTAACGGTAAAATACCGGAATCCTGCTGCCGGTATTCTACCGTTAAATAACAACAACCCTAAAGATGAATTTGGCGTTATGATTGAAGAGAAGTTTGATGTTTTATCGATGTTTCTATGAAGAAACATATATTTTGTGTTAAAGTCATTAAAATGCTCAAGAATCTCTTAAATACAGTAAATTTGCTTTCTGCGATGCACCGTATTTTAACGGTAGAATACTGGCAGCTGGGATTCCGGTATTCTACCGTTAAAAAACGTAATTTTTTTCTAACAGTGTGACTACTAAAAGTGTTAAGCTAGAGCAAAACATCGCTTGAAATAGAGTGAAAGCAGATACGGTAGGCAATGCTATCCTTACCGAGTGAAATGTCACTCTTTTGGAGTGATTTTCCACCTTTTGGAGTGAAATTGAGGAGTATCACTCTATAAGGTGATTTTTTTCACTAGACTTGTGCATTTAGAGAGTATGTTGTTTGGTTGCAGGATTCTTTTCAACTTTGCGGCCCGGCGGGCTGGGTTTCCTATTTTCTTTATGAATGGAAATTTTACTTTCTGTACACTGGCCACAAAAGAAGTGACATTTCGCTTTCCTAAGAGAGAGCTATTGTCAAAGTAAATTAAGCCATTCTTAAAAAAAAAAAAAAAAAACATGTGCAATTCATTCTGAAAATTGTTAAATTATCCCGAAGTTCACTCCATTTTCACTCTTCAAAGAGTGAAATTTCACTTTATATCGTTGTGTTCATATATTCCATTAAAAGAGTACAATTTCAGTAGTTTGCATATTGAAAGTATTGCTTAACTTACCAATTTTCGATGTGATGAACAAAGAAATCCAGAGAATATTCCCCAGACGCAGGTATATTCCTGTATACATTATGCCAGAGAAATTTATTGAGTCATCTATACGGCATGCAGTTATTCAGATCCTCCAGGCTCTACACATTCGCGTAGCTTGGTCCTATACTCACTATCACATACAGAAAGCAATTGTGTATAGTAAAAGAAACTTCCGAGCGAGCACTTTCTGGCGGTGCTTCAGTAACCAATTGTTGAGCACCCAATTACTGTGAGTAGTCGGGATATGATATTTGTGTGAGCGGAAGTGAAGAGGTGTGTCCTGGTGAAATATACGATGCTGGTATCAAAGTGGTATAGGGACTAAAATAGTACAGGGAACCTTTACGTCGTTTTTTGACATGAGGGTGATTCGTAATGTGAAATGCAAAAGATTGATAATGACTCGTCTGACATGCCCGAAATTTCAGTATGACTCCGTTGTACTAGGGACTAAACTTTGACACTAATGATTCACTGGTGGATTGTTAGCTCACAGGAAACCCACGCTGTAAAGAAACTACTGCAAATTTTACAGGAAAATCTTGGCAGCAATTCTGCCAACAAATTACCGTAGAAATTACAATATACTACAAAAATTAATCAAAACACTCCATACATGGCGTAGCGACTATAGTTATTACAGTATTCAGAGATTGTGAATATGTAGAGAATAAAAAAGCACTGACGAACACTCACCCTAACTTAGCCTAGCCTTATCCATAACTACATTTTACGGTGCATATAGGGCCTACTGATAAATTTACAGTTTGTTGTAAAATATACTACATCAAACTGTAAAATATCCGGGGGGTACTTGGTGGGAAAAGGGGTACGGGGGTGTGCGGCCTATTATTTTCAGCACCTCTCTGATATCATTAGCTTATATTAATCGTTCCTTTTTTTTTTCTTGAAAACTTGGTACACGAAAGGATTACGTTTTTGTTACAAACTATTTCCCGTGGTCAATCAGGTATACAAAATGCATGTAAACCTCAAGTGTGAAAATAGTGCTGCCAGAATGGCTCAAAATACATTTTAACAGTTTTGTTTGTTTGTTTGGCTTGTTTTGTTTGTTTTTGTTGTGTTGTTTTTTATCTTTAGCACAAGGCAAAGTGCCCAGAGGTTTTAATATCAACATCAAGGGACACACAATGGCATGGAAAAATAAAATGGACCCTTACTGAAATCACTTTCACAACTGAATTTAAAAACAATTTGGGTGTTAACATTTGTAAAAAGGAGGAGTATTAATATTTTTCCTTGTAGGCTTGACATGTGTCAAGTATTTTTGGAAGATGTTCACGTTTTTGGCTGCCATATTGATTGCTCACGTCATTTTGCAACTTTATAAGTATCAGAAATACATTTATTGTGTCTAACAACATAATCTAAGTGCTTAATGGCTATTCTTTATCGCAGGTATTTGCTGTTATAGGGCATATTTTAAAATTATTGGATTGGCTTCCATTTTGAATTTGAAGTATGTCTTAATGTTACAAGTGCCATACCCTTGTTCATTGGATCTTTTAGTATATCTAGTAACTCCATAGTTTGATAATACAGGATTTTAATAGATAATTATCATTTATGATGACGCCATCTTGGATTTCTCAAAATGCCCCAGGATGCCCAGATGTCACCCGACAAGATTTCTTATCTACACACCCCTATCTGTCATTTTCAGCAAAAATTGTATATTATACTCAACTTTATGGTGTCACATGAACGTTCTCTCTGACTGTGGTATTTTTTCCTTAGCTTCTGGGGGTTCGCCCTAAACCCTCAAATCCACCAAACATATATTTAATTTAGTCATTATAGATCTGGGAAATCTGACATAAACATTTTATACTATTTTGCTGTCACGGTATTTCCAAATTACAGTCAAATGTCATTTTTACAGTATTTTACTGTAATTTGCACTGTAATATTTTTACAGTGTAGTTTGGTGGTGGTGATGTGTGTGTGTGTGGGGGGGGGGGGACGGGGACTAGGTGCTGATGGGACTATCAAAATAGATCCACCACATTATAAATTAGTCAGTGATAGTAGCCTCAAAGAGTATGTTTACATTCTAATTACCTTGCTAGAGACACGTCATATTTAGTCCGAAACAAACCCAAAAATAAGGTTATATTAGAATTAGGGTTAGGGTTAGAGATATGGTTTAGGGATATGGTTTAGGGTCAGGGATAGGTTTCAGGGTTGGTTTGTTTTTGGTTACGGTTTAGGGTTAATGTTAGGGTTAGAGGTTAACTTAGTGAACCATAGTTTTTTTTTTCGGACTAGCCGCCCTTTTTCGGTCTAGTGAAATTTGTCTGTTTGTCTATACATACGCTAAGCTTTTCTCTCTGAAATTCTTAACTCTTCTCTGATCCTTCTGAAGGCAAGTAAGTATCTGGTGTAATGTGATATACCTTTGCGAAAAGCATTATGGTTCCGTCTGAGAATGGATATCATGTGAGGAGTGATTCTGTCGAGCAGCATTGACTTGTATTTTGTAGGCCAGTTGGATTCATCCCAGGCCTTTCTTTTGGTAGAACGAGTGATGAACGATGTTGAAAATTCAGCTGTTTTGTTTCCCATGTAGGTGTTGCTACAAACTTTTAACAGTTGATCAAAGTGGATTTTTCTAGATTACTGCAGCTATGCAGGAATGTTATCGGGATCAGGCGTCTTGGTGTTGTTCAGTTTCTTCAGATAGTTCCTCTGTAGTGAAAAATCGAGTTTGGATTCTGGATGGGAAGGGTCAATTGTGATTGAAGAAATGCTCATCAAGGATAGTTTATTCTGAACTGTCTAATTGCCAAGTAGAGAACTAAAGTATGAAACCATATGTCAAGGCGCTCTTTAGTTGTTTCACCTTTGATTCTTATAGGTGGGGTACCCTTCTTGTCAGTCAGATATCTCAGGGCCTCCCGAGCAGCAGCATACTTGTTTTCAAGGTGGCACCAAGTGCAGCCTTAACGGCTTCAAGTTTCTGTTTTAATGGGGCTTCTGGTGGAAATCTTTTAACCAATCAGATGAGAAGAATCTATATATTCGGTATATAAAACAAATATTGACTGCTTAATATTCAGGGCACAGTTAAAATTATAGGCCGCTCTGGTTTTGACATCACCTTGGGCCTATAATTTTAACCGTGCCCCTCATAGCAGTCAATATTGTATACCACCACCAACACCACCACCAGGGAGGGACGAGAAAGCATTCAATATTTGGGTTGGTGATGACATCATTTGGGGTGCCATTGATTTTTCAGCGAGTAATAGAAAATTCCAGGTGACTGGTGTGGATCTATTCATGACACTGACTTATAATCAATAGTTTCACAAATGATGTCACTGGTAGTGTATTCTTTTTTTTTTTTTGGCCCTGTGTATTGCAATGGAATGTCCCAACAAAGATTTGGAATAGGTTTATCATTTCATTTCCTGGGACCTTTAAGAAAACACAAAACATTTCATGATCATTCAAAGAAAGTACTAGCACCTTGTGACCTAAAATGAGTGTAAAAGTCGGGTTTTTGTGTCGCCTGCTTTAGCAGGAAGACACATAGGGATGGTTTTTCCGTAGTGGGATATAGGCTGTGTGTGGCCTGTGGGCTGTGGTATGTGACCTTTGACCCAATTTCATTAAAATCAAACAAACAAAGGTTAACAATTGCTCATTTCTCACATACGCATTGACTGATTAACTTCATACTTGGTCAAAAAGTGACCTCTGATGACCCCTATGCGAACGTTGACCCCATTTTGCACATAAGATGCTACAGCCACCAAAGTTACTCAAATAGAATCACTGGCCAAGACTTCATGCAGGATGTACACAGATTGACTTTGATGACCCCTATATGTGACTTTTGACCCAATTTCATTAAAATCAAACAAAGGTTAACAATTGCTCATTTCTCACATACGCATCGACTGATTAACATCATACTTGGTCAGAAGAACCACTGACCCAAGGTTCATATGTGGTGTAAACAAAGTGACCTTTGATGACCCATATGTGAACTTTGTCCCAGTTGTGAAAATCTATAAACTGCATGTCTTTGTCACATAAGATGATATGGTCACCAAAGTTACTAAAAATAACCACTGGCCATGACTTAATGTGCGATGTACACAGATTGACCTTTGACGACCCTTTGTGACCTTTGACCAAACACAAAAGTGCTTCAACAAAAAACATTGTCCGAAATCAAACATCAGCAAACTACGACTCCCGTTGACAAACCGCAATGGCAGGCGACACATGCGATCCGGGGAACGACGTATTTTTTATAGGATTTTTGTTGCATTACATGACCTTATTGAAGTGAAATTTCCCTAAACCGGTGCATTGTGAGATGGACTCACTACACCCTCCGCAGACAAACCAAACATTACGGAAGCAAATCCCATCAAATTTAGTGTGATAGGCTTATCACATCCTGGACTATTTTTTCCTGTGTAATGCGAGTCACACGTCCTCTATGACAGGCATTGACACGGTACTCCTACTCTTCCTACTTCTGCTACTTACTACTGCTGGTTCGGGCGGCTGCAGCTGCTCTACTACTACTACTACTACTACTTACTACTACTACTACTCTACTACTACTACTACTATACTACTACTACTACTACTATACTACTACTACTACTTACTACTACTACTACTAACTACTACTACTCTACTACTACTATACTAGTACTCCTACTACTACTACTATACTACACTACTATACTACTACTACTACTACTACACTACTACTACTACTACTACTACTACTACTATACTACTACTACTACTACTACACTACTACTACTACTTACTACTACTACTACTATATCTGCTTTCACACCGGCTCGCAGTCATTCAAGATGGATCACAGACAAGTCAGTGACGTTACGTTGAAACATGGCAAAATCCTGCTGATTATTCATCAAGAGGACAGTCAGTAAGTTTCTCAAGAACACAACATGGAAGCAGGGTCCAGAATTTCTGTATAAATCTGCAACAGAATGGCCTGTGACTAACCTAAGCAATGAAAAACCTACAGAAGATGACCCGGAAATCATGAAAGTCATAAGCAATGCTGTTCAAGCAAATCAGCAGCTTGAAGACCCAATCACAAAGTTATTGGAGTATTAATCTGAATGAACAAGACTGAAAAAAGGTGTTGCTTGGTGGATCAGATTGAAGTCCACCCTCCTGAGCAGGTCAAAACAACAGAAACAGCCAGAAATGAATTCACTGAATGCCCAAGAGTTAGAGCATGCAGAACATACAATTATTACTCATGTTCTACAGAAGTCATTTTCATCTGAGATCCAAGCTCTACAGAGTTTAAAGAAAGAAGATAGTAGTGTGACAAGAGAGAAACACTTCTGCGTTAGCATGAGGTATCCAATACTTCTGTCTGAGCTCTGCGACCATATGATTCTTTCTTTGATGATTTTCCCTTTCATGCGTGTCTCTTATGATTAACTTTGACACATGATTGTGTTTAGGCAGTATTAACTGATGTTTGGCTTGGATAGGTATGGGGCGTTACGGAGTCTTCCACCCACTCTAAAGATTCCATCATGCAGCTCTGGGTCAAGATTTGATAGTGATTATTTCTTTATTTTCTTCTTGTGTTTCTTTGTCTTCTTTGCTGTTCAAGTGACAAGAGAGAAACACTTCTGGTCAGCAGCTTGAAGACCCAATCACAAAGTTATTGGAGTATTAATCTGAATGAACAAGACTGAAAAAAGGTGTTGCTTGGTGGATCAGATTGAAGTCCACCCTCCTGAGCAGGTCAAAACAACAGAAACAGCCAGAAATGAATTCACTGAATGTCCAAGAGTTAGAGCATGCAGAACATACAATTATTACTCATGTTCTACAGAAGTCATTTTCATCTGAGATCCAAGCTCTACAGAGTTTAAAGAAAGAAGATAGTAGTGTGACAAGAGAGAAACACAAGAAGAAAATAAAGAATAATCACTATCAAATCTTGACCCAGAGCTGCATGATGGAATCTTTAGAGTGGGTGGAAGACTCCGTAACGCCCCATACCTATCCAAGCCAAACATCAGTTAATACTGCCTAAACACAATCATGTGTCAAAGTTAATCATAAGAGACACGCATGAAAGGGAAAATCATCAAAGAAAGAATCATATGGTCGCAGAGCTCAGACAGAAGTATTGGATACCTCATGCTAACGCAGAAGTGAAGAGTATTTAGTATTGTATCATCTGCCGAAAGTATCAAACCACTGGTGGAGAGCAGAAAATGGCAGAACTTCGTCCAGAGGAGCCAGCTTTCTCAAGAACGGGAATTGATTACTTTGGACTATTCATCTTCAAGGCAGGACGTACCACAAGGAAAAGGTTACGGAGTTCTGTTTACTTGTTTAGCAAGTAGGGTTGTACACCTTGAGGTAGCTGCAAAACCGTGACACCAGTCCTTGCATTAAGAAGATTTAGGACAAGGAGAGGGTCTGTAAGGGAACTAAGATCTGATAATGGTACCAACTTTGTTGGCGCAAACTCAGAATTGAAAGCAGCTTTCAAAGAAATCAACCAAGAGCAAATAGAGAAATTCACAAGCAATCGGGAATTAAGTGGCGCTTTAATGTACCAGCTACTTCACACCACAGGGGGACCTGGGAACACCAGATATATACGAACCGTTCGCAAAATCCTACAGTCAATCCTTTAGACACAATACATGAAAACTTGTCAGAGAAAAGAGCAGCTACATACTTTCCTCTGAGAAAGTTGAGTCAACAATAAATAGCCGTCCAATAACTAGATCATCAGACGACCCCAATGATCTTGACATTCTAACACCAAATTGATGTATTACTGCTAAGGCCCAACACTGTAAACCCGCCAGGAAGTTTCAGCAACACCGATCTATAAACCAAAAGAAGATGGAGACAAATGCAGTACCTCGCTGACATCCGTTGGAAAAGATGGCTCCGAGAATACATACCTGACCTACAGCAACGACAAAAGTGGCTACACCCACACAGAAACCTGAAAGTAGGCGATGTAGTGTTTGTCGTGGATGAGTCTGCACCAAGAAATACATGGATCATGGGAAAGGTACTGCAAACATTCTGAGACAAACAGGGACATGTCCGTCACGCTGAAGTAAAAATAAAGACAACAGTTCTACACAGACCCGTGGACAAATTGTGCATGCTATTGGAAGAAGAAGAATAGTCACAGTGTGTTATAGTTTTCTGCTGTGTGACTAACTTTCAGACTAAATTTATGAATTGACTTTTAAATGGTACCAATTGAAACTAGCCAACTGAAGTTAAATATAGCTTTGTGGAAGCTACGGACAATTGCTGGGAAGTTTCCAGTTAATTTACATGATTGCTCGCGCTCGGAAGGGCGCGAGCTATAAGAGATTAATTTAAGAGAGACACCTGCGATTTTCCAATGTTGCGAACGAGGCTGAGATATTAACCTATTTGAGATGTTTTCAGATACATACATTTTTGGCATACTGCTCGAAATATAAACAACAATTGCTGGTTTGACCAATAATTATGAATAGGATTTCAATGTTACTCCTTTTTGATAACGATAACATATATGTATTAATGACTTAATGCGTGTTGATTTGTACAAGTAGTATGGAACGGTGTGTTGATGGTTTGAGATTTGTTGGCTTTTTGCTACAATTGGAATTTGGGTCTTAAAATGTAGATAATGGTCCTAGGAATCTAATACAAATTGTTACCATTTTTTTTATCCCTTCCGTTTGGTGGCCATATTGGTTTTCAAATGTTCAAAATTTTCAACATATTTTGCTCTATATCTGGACTTCTGAGCAACATAGAAGTCTCAAATTGGTGACAATACCAATGGTTGAGATATCATGGAACACAACTATCACATCCAGAAAGTCGCAGATAGTTTCCTTCAGGAGGTCATCTTGAATTTCAAAATGGCCGCCATTTTAAACATATTTTGCTCTCTATCTGCACTTCTGATCAACATAGAAGGCTCAAGCTGGTGGCAAAACCCATGTTTGTGATGTCAGTGAATACAAATATTACACCAAAAATTTCGCAGACTGTTGACTTCAGGCGGCCATCTTGAATTTCAAATTGGCTGCCATTTTTAACATATACTTCACCCAATATCTGGACTTCTGAGCAACATGGAAAGCTCCAACTGGTGACAATACCCATTGTTTGTGATGTCAAGGAACACATTACATCCAGAAAGTTGGGTTGGGTACCGTCTGTAGTGCAGATAGGTTGATAATTATCTTCCTCATTGACGGTCCTATATTCCGTCTTCTTGGCATTTAGATGTAGGCCGACTTTGTCTGCAGCATTCTCAAGTAATGTTAGTAGATCTTGTGCACTACATATCAAATCGGCTGTTAGAGCTAGATCATCTGAATAGACAAGGTCTGTGAGATGCTGACTTTGGTGACGTCTAGAACGCTTGGGATTGATGGTGAGTCCCTTGTCATTCATGATGTCAAGACTGTCTGAGGATGTAATCAACCACGATTACAAAGAGATAGGGAGCAGGAGTATCTCCTTGGAGGATTCCAGCAGTTGTTAGGAACTCCTTTGTGGGCCCATCTATGGTCTTTACAAAGCTAGATGGGTTATCATACATGATGGCAATTGCTTTGACAGTCTCATCTGGGACACCATAGTTGGTAAGAATATTCAGCATTACACCTCTGTTGACACTGTCAAAAGCCTTGGAAAAGTCTACAAACACAATTAGCCTTTCTCTTGGAAATTCTATTCTTCTCTTCTATGATCCTTCTGAGGGCAAGTATCTGAGGTAGTGCTGATCTGCCTTTAGGAAAACCATTCTGGTTTCGTCTGAGAATGGGATCTATGTGAGAAACGATTCTGTTGAGCAGCATTGAGTTGTAGATCTTAGAGGCCAGTGGTGACAGTGTGATTGCTCTGTAGTTTTGGGGTTGTTGGAGGTCACCTTTCTTTGGTAGAGGAGTGATGAACGATGTTAATATAATAAGGCAGCTTGTTTGTTTCCCATGTAGGTGTCATTACAAAATTGCAACAGTTGATCATGAAAAAAAGTGGAATCTTCCAGATTACTGCAGGAATGTTGTAGGGAACAGGCGTCTTGGTGTTGTTCAGTTTCTTCAGGCAGATCAGAAGCTGCTCTATAGTGAAAGGTCCAGTCGTGATAGGAAGGGCATCTGCTATCTTGTGATTGAAGAAAGGTTCATCAAGGTTAGTGTTTTTCTGAACTGGTTTGCCAAGTAGAGAACTAAAGTGCTGAAACCATGTGTCAATGCTCTCTTCAGTTGTTTCACCTTTGATTCTTATAGGTCGGGTAGCTTTCATATCAGTCAGCTCCTTCAGTGTCTCCCAGGCAGCAACATTCTTGTATTTGAGATGTAGGATATCAAGTGCTTCAGCTTTGGACTTAACATGCTCCTCAAACACCACGGTGTAAACATCATCAAGTGCAGCCTTAGCGGCATCAAGGTTCTACTTGGAGCTTCTGGTGGATTTAGTACGGTGCTTCTTGGCTGCAGACTTCAGTTTTTCTCTGGCTTTGATAACTTTGTCATTTGAGGCAAAGGCAGTAGTCGTCTTCTTTCTTCTAGGTAGCATCTCCAGTGCAATTTCTTTGTTGGCTGATGTGACGGCTTCATATGCTTTGCTGGGATTATAATCGAGAGTGTTGAACTTGTTATGTTCTGCTACAGTATACTGCTCACAGAGCTTTGTATCTCCCACTACCTTTCTCCAGTCAATTGTTTTCATGGGATCTCTAGGAGACGGTTTACTCTGACGGTAACTTATCCTGCTCCTGCAAGAGAAAATCTATGATCAGACTTAACAGCTTCAAAAGTGTTGTTGGCTCTTGAGTTCTTAATGCTGTTAATCCACCCCTCTCTGACCAGAATGTAGTCCAGCTGGACAAGTTCTCCATTTGAGCGACGGTATGTCCACAGTCTACTTGCTTGATTTTGTTTTTTGTTGCCAGTGACAGCAAGGCTAAACCGTTTCACCAATTCCCTCACGCACACCCCACCTCTACTGGACCCGCCTCTGCACGCAAACAGCGCGTCCCCAGGCCCAAGTCGATGGACAGTGTATGGTAAAAGCGACAGAGAGGTTCATCTGGACGGTAATAGCAAATGACTGTTGTTTCTGGATTACCCATCAGTGTAAGCTTCAGGATGCGCTCATTACAGTTGACAAGGCTGGCAAATGACTTGAGAACCTTTGGTAAGAAAAGAAACCACACACCCCATCCTGTAGCTGAATTTTTCTTATTCTTCCAGGCGGAGGCTGTAATAAGTGCAAAGCCATGGATATTCACCTGTAGTAGATGTTTGCTGTGCACAATGCGGTATGCAGATGACATCAATATCATACAGTTGTGCTTCATGTACAAGTTCTTCTTTCTTGGCTGTTGTTGATTGTATCTGGACGTTGTATGTGATGATGATGATGATGAAAGCAGCATTACGTTTAACAAAGTTGTCCATGCATCTTTTGTCAATATCAGGTTGGATCTTCCAGTAGGCTTTAGGACCAACCCATCATCCGAATTGGTAGAGACCAATGTTGAATCAAAAGCATGACTTCAAATCCGGGGCTTTAACCCTGGTGCTACGTTGTAAACAATTTAGCTTGTAAATTAGCTAAATAGTAGAGCTGGGATTCGCCCCAGGTCTCGCACCCTTTTGGTGGGATGGTCCTTAGCCTTTGTCTTTCCACGGTGACACTCTGCCACAACATCAATATCACTAACATCACAACGTGGGTTATTGCCACCAAATGGAGCCTTTTATGTTGCGCAGAAGTCAGTATTCGGTATAAAGTATGATTTAAATAAAAAATGGCTACCATTTCGAAATTCAAGGATGGCCCGCCGGAAGGAAACAATCTGTAACTTTTCGGATGTAATATTTGTGTTCTTGTCATCCACAAACATGGGTATTACTATTACCACCAAACGAAGCCTTTTATTTTGCTCAGAAGTCCAGATATTGGGCGAAGTATAAAATAAACATGGCGGCCATTTTGAAATTCAAGATGGCCGCCGGAAGGAAACAATCTGTAACTTTTCGGATGTAGTATTTGTGTTCCTTGACATCACAAACATGGGTATTGTCGCCAACTTGAGCCTTCTATGTTGCTCAGAAGTGCAGATATGGAGCAAAATATGTTGAAAATGGCGGCCATTTTGAAATTCAAGATGTCCGTCTGAAAAAAAACAATCTGCGACTTTCTGAATGTGATAATTGTGTTCCTTGACATCTTAAACATGGGTATTGCCACCAAATTGAACCTTCTATGTTGCTCAGAAGTCCAGATATGGAGCAAAATATGTTGAAAATGGCAGCCATTTTGAAATCCAAGATGGCCGCCAAACGGAAGGGATAAAAAAATGGGTGGGATCTGGGGGCTAACCTGAAGGTAAAAAAGTGTTTCAGAGCACAAATTTCACAATAAATTCGTTGAAGCTACAATAAATCTTTCCTTTCCCTTTGCATTCTCTTTCATCTTCTCCTTTCTCATTTGTCTTTTTTCTTTCTTTTTCTCTTCCCTTTCTCTTCTTCTCTCTTATGCACTTCTCCTATTCCTTTCTCTTCTTCCCTTTCTTCTTTCCCCTTTCTTCTCTCTTTCCCTCTTCTTTCTCTTTTTCTCTTCTTCCTCCCTTTTTCCTTCCATTTTTTTTCGGGGGGAAGCTTGCCCCCCCACTGGTTACGCCACTGTTTTCATGACTTATTTCGAAAGTGCATATTTTTTTTGAAATAATTAATAAAACAGTAGATGTGAAAACATTCACTTTGAAATGAATTTATTGTGAAATTTGTGCTCTGAAACACTATTTTTTAGCTTCAAAGATGGCAAAAACTAAGGGGCTTCCGGGGGTTCCCCCCTCGACCCTACTAGGGCCCTTAAAGCGGGTCCCTGTACCCCACCCGTTAAGGGATTCGCGACAAGACTTTTGCAAATTAAAGTGATGACAGGAGGAGATTTTTTTGAGGATACAAATTTCTCTCATTTTTTACTGGATCGGTCGTAGACCACCTACCGAGAACGTTTCGAAGGTTTATTGAACAAACAAGTACAAAAGAAAACCGCAAACCTTGTTTTGAACTTGCCTGCTATCGCAATCGTCCCCATAGAAAACCATGCTTTGACTTTCTGTCGTGCACGACAGAAAGTACTAAATCATCATCTTATTACATAAAGACGGCGTATTCGGCTAATTCACTTCAGGTGTGATCTAATACATTGGTAAGCATTCCAAATATGCCAAAAACCGGGGTTCGACAAAAATTGGGGGCGCTTCTTTCTGGAAATCTCCTCACAGGGGAGGGCGGCGAATTATTTTGTATTAATAACGAACGAGGACGAGGTCATATGTGGGTCATGGGAACACCCATGACCGACCCACATCAAAGCACCCAAATTGGTTTGTGGTTTGCACTCCGTATTGCTGTAATTTTCTTTGACATTTTTGGTGAGTTGCTATAAGGAATGAGGCTTGGCCGCCACCGCCTGTCTCCTCATGTCTCTTTAAAGGTCCATGGACATGGTAGCTGCTGAGTAGACATTTCTTAATTTCTTACATTTTCGTACCTCAACAGTATCCTGATCATATCGCAACACAGATTTTTAAAAGTGAACATCGGGAAAGTGTTAAATTTCAAGGATAAATATACCCAAACTGACAGGGCCTTTTCCTGTTTTCGCGAACGCGTATCAAGATGCTGGAGTTGGATCTGACCCCGTTTAATGACGTCAGAGTAACAAGTTGTAAGCAAAGCTCACACGTGGGCTAACCGCACCGCACACTCCAGATATCTCTCCTTGTCGGCTTTGTCCAGGAACTTGAATAAAGCTATTCTGTTCTGATTCTCCTTGTCGGTACAGTCACCGCTGGTGCAGCCGTCGACAATACAGCACATTATAATCGTAATTTTAAGGCATCAAATCAAGAAAAATTATGCCATATGATACAACACGTACGACGCATATCACGAGAAGGAAACTGTGTACGTATGCAAGAAAACAGGGCCACGCGCACGTCCGATCCACGATGACGATCATGACGCGTATCGCGTATCGCGTATTTGTTACTCGGACGTCACTTCTGGGTCACGCTTGCCAGCGCGATAATCACTTTCATTTTGGAATTTCCTTTGAAAGCTTGTCCAAAAACACATGATATTATGCCCATTTTTTTATCAAATATACGGTTTCTCAATAACTGCTTCATGCAGATTTTACATTGATACCAATACATACTATGAATGAAACCATTTTTTGGTGGTATGTTTAAAGCATGTCCATGGACCTTTAAGCATCCCAAAGCTGGTACAGGAATAGGGAAACCTCTGAATGAGTATTTCCCCTTACGGGCGGTCAGGTCTGGTTACGCCCCTGTGGGTATATGATTTCAAAGGTTAACTACGAAGAATAACTACGCGTCCCGGTCACATTGCAAAATGTACGGCAATGTGAACGTCTACGGCAAACGCCAGTTTTCTATTGAAAACTACATCACGCGACACTGATTTTCGGGTGTTTTGAAACACTCGGGGATGTCTCGAAACATCAGACCTCAAAACCACCTCTAAACTACGGATTCAAACTCCTGAATAACTAGACAATACACTGTAAACTTGATTACAAATATTAAAACTAAATGTTTATTTTGATCGTGGATTTACTTCAAATCAAAGCATCGATTATCAATGATTTATCTATAATAAAGTTGTTGTTAATTAATAATCTACTATACGTACTACCTGGTGTGTGCCGCGACGCAGGCTGCAGCAAGATTATTATAAAGATGCAGAACTTACAAAGAGTCCTATCAAAATATCCCAGCGTAAAACTTCAATTTTCAATAGTGGGACGTGTCTATGGACAACTTGTTCTTACTGAGGAAAACCAGCTCCTAATGACTCCCGGAGCTCGGTGGTCGACTAAATATAAAGTCCAAATGTGATGCAGCTTGTTTATCCTTGGATAACTCAGAGGCCACGAAATACAAAGCCGAAGACGGCTACACAATCGGACGACAACTATTGGAGCTGAGACTACTATGGCAACGTGTCCACTATGAAGATTAATTACAGCCTGATTAATTACTATCACTGTCAGTATGCAGTAGGGCGCCATCTATAGGTTCTGGGAGGCTATTCAGCTCTCCTGGGGTCCGTTCCCGAAACTATGAACGTAAAGTTCATCTTACGCCTGGCTTAAGATTTTGGTTACGACCATGGTAGTAGCGTTCCTGAACGATTCTTGGAGATTTTGGCCCGAAATCATGCTCCAGGAGCATATATTTTCAACTCGTCTCATAGGGGCGCTATTCATTATTATGTGTGCGCTTTATTCCGTTAATGTTTATATTGAAATATTACAAAAGAACGACTTCCTGCCGGCTCGGATTGCGTGGCGTGGGTCTGTGGGCGCTCGTCTTGTTATCTAAAAGTCGTGGGTTCGAATCCCACTCCAGAAACAAAATTTAGCTTATGATTTTATTTGTATTTTAGAGTTGGAGATTGGAATCATAAAAACATCAGAGTTGTGGATTGAAGTAGAAAAATATTGAATAGCTGCCTTATGAGATAATAAGACTGGTCATGGTCCTGGAGCATGATTTCGGGCCACAATCTCCGACGTGCGGGTCAGTGTACTTAAGATGGTCGTAAGTACATTTCTACCAGTAAACCTACGACAATCTTACGTTAACATAAACTAAGCCGATTTAAAGGTCATTCCATTCATTGATTGTGATTAAAATTGGGCTCTGTCTGGGTGCAAAAGTCTGAGACACGTTTGCAAATGTTACCATATGTGCCTATTATCATCAGGTATGAATGATTTTTATTGTGTGGTATCTATAGAACAAGTATTAAAACATTCGGACAGGGTTCGCTTGTCGATCAACTTGGTCTGATTCGTTCATTTTTTTTGGTTCGCGCGCGTGTGTGTGTGTTAAACTCTTCAATATTTTATTTGCTTCATGTAGCTCCTGTGTTTCACTTTTTCATCACAGTTATTAATTAATTAGTTTAGTAAATGTTTAATTATAGTAACTATTTCGGTTAGTTATTTCTCTGCAAGTGAGAGCTGTTTATTTTCATTTCTGTGACCAATTTAGATGTAATCCATACTCTATTTTGTTATTTTCTTTTTCTAAATCGGAATTCGGGAGGGTCATTTTATTATAAAATATAATTTAAAAACTCAATATCGTGTTAACATGTACATGCAGCTACCATAACTTTTTAAATTTAAAGATGCAATAAATACTAAATACATGCTTGGCACATGCTCGGTATTGTAATTTTTTCTCAGTAAATATAACATAGGCCTATATAACAAGATTTGCCATGTAGGTCAAATCTCGGCATTAAAGATACAGGGTTCTTGAAATATGGATCAAGTATGTAATTTTTTTTATTGGTCACCTGATATTTTTGTATCTAAATTTGCAGATTTAAGATTTTGTTTTGAGCAATGAAAAATAATAATTAGGCCTACTTGTTAGAGGGTCAAGTTGGTCATGATAACCTACATAAAATTATTTTATTGTTTACTTTTAGCAAAACAGGTTATAGGGTTTAAACTTTGTCTGGTTGTACACCTTGATGCTACAAGCTGCTAACCAACCCTTACTCTAACAGCTTTATCATCACTCATGTCGAATTGATGATCCCTCTCTTCATAACACGTAAGACGCTTGGTGACATCTCGCGTGTACATATTATTACATTCAAAAGGACACAATAGGGTATAGGCCTATTAGTTTTTGTCTTCATTAGATAACATGACTAATATACAGTGTAGTTGAGATATCAATATCTGTATAAGAACAGTTATTCTTGTAGACAGTAATTTAAGCATTTGAACCTTTTTAGCAAACAACACCTTACAATAATATGTTTACTTTCTTTACAATGCAGGTCGTTAAGCTAGGTGTAATAATTATACAAGACTTTTTCTCAATACCCTTAAATCTGGCCAGTGCCTTTAAGCTTACATAATAACGATGTCGTGTGGCGTGTTCATCCTAGGCCTACAGTACAGAAACAAGACGTACTATTCCTCACGTAAATGGAAAATAACCATACATATAAGTTTTCACAATTTAGACATGCTGTACTCATTAATCACTTCACTTGGGGAAAGGAGATCACTCAACTTTGGAAGTAACGGTGATGTGCTCGGAGATCTTTTGGAGACATGCCCCTAAAAATGTGAGGTTGAAATACACAAAAGAGGCATATTTTTATTTAAAAAAAGAATCGTTTTGAAATGGTGAGATAATTTACGACAAGAGATTTAGGCCAAATGTTATTATAAAATTAGTTTTGAAAATCGGTCATTGGGTTACACTGAGCGAAACAAAAAATCCCACAAAAACACATACATACACACACATACACCCCACCACATACACTCCACACCACACACACACACAACACACACACACCACACACACACACGTCAAAACCAAACACAAGAGTGATCTCCGGGTCTCAAAATGGTTGGAATAAACTCCTACAATCATCTCCCAGCCTCTCTCATCCCCTTTTCCAAATAAAATCACGAATACTAGCTCCTCCATAATGTCCATGATATCAACTTGTATCGTTATGGCAAGTCTACGTCAACTCTGAGTAGACGTAGAAATTCGCGTAACTTTACGATAATCATGCGACTAAGTTAAGTTTCAGGAACGCATGAACAGTCGTGGAAAAAGCGTACGTGCTAGTTACGACAGACGTAGATTTTTCGTAAGTTTTGAAGAAAATCTTAAGTGCATACTAAGTTTCGGGAACGCAGTAAATTCGTAAGTGTGAACTTTACGCAAAAGTTGCGATAGAAAGAGGCTACGACTGTCGTAAGACCACTTTCGGGAACGGACCCCTGGACTCGAGTAAATTCCAGAACTTTCCCCGCTGTTCTGTTTCATTCTATTTGTTTCACACACACCAGTTATGTGCACAAACCAGGTATACTTTTATATTATGTTACTTAGATTAATTTACAATATTTTATGTGCTAATTTATAACTTAATCTCACTCAAAGTGAAATAAATCATTGCTAATTCTTGGGGGCTGTAACAGGCTCCTTAATAGTATGGTTTGGTATGTCAATGAAACAGTTACCGTAGGATTTTTGATTTTCTTGGTGATTTTCATTCAATAGGGACCAGACTGTCAGAAAATGACGGGGTGCAAATTTTCCCACTGCTGCCCCCTTCTTCAAGGGGGGAAAATGTTACTAAAGGGAAAAAATTTAAAATCGAGTCAAATTGTGTTTTAATGTGCATTCACATGTTCGTCTCCTTATAAGGATTAGCAAAAGTATATATTTGCCTATGTTCCGAACTTTAGTTAAAGCGCTATAGCCCCCATAATGGTTGAAGGTCATCCTGGGGTAAAATGCTCAGATTTTGTTGAAACTGGTGATAAGTTGTTTGTATTGCCTCACATGATCCAAAAATGTATTGTTTTCAGTGTGTGACATTTGGTTGGCTAATTACATAGCAACATGTAGCAAGGGTCTATAATGGTCTATGGGGGTCACCCAAACTTTCCCTGGATGTCGCAATGGTTATATCCCCAAATAGGTTAAAATGCATTTTGAGTTTCAGTATGACACAAGGAATCATTTGATACCACTTTCAACAACATCGGAGCTTTTACCCCCAAGGTGACCTTGAACCACTATGGGGTTATATCGCTTTAACTAAAGTTTCGAACCTAGGCAAATATATACTTTTTCTAATCCTTATAAGGAGACCAACGCATTAGTGTACATTAAAACACAATTTGACTCGATTTTAAATTTTCCCTGTACTAACAATTCCCCCTTGAAGAAGGGGACATCACTCCGAAAATTTGCACCCCATCATTGCCTGACAGTTAAGACCCTATTGAAACCCAAACAGCAACAAAATCAATGTTAGCGTGAAAATCCTACGGGAATACACACCGTTAGGTTCCGACCTTTTATTTACACAGCTACAGCCCTGATAAGGTTCAAGGTCATTCTGGGCCAAAAAAATTCCAGTGCTTAGATTTTGTTGAAACTGATGTCAAATTATTGCCATGGTCATACTGAAGCAGAAAATTAATTTCAATCTTTGGGTGGCAGCTCTGTATACAATTTGAGGTCAAGTTTTGCTGACCCCTATAGACCATGTAGACCCTTGTTACATTTTTCCCACTAATTACGAAACCAAATGCCAAACATTGTAAAATAAGGCAAGATCGCGAACAATAATTGACACTGGTTTCAACAAAATCGGAGCAATGGGTAACGTTTACCCCCAGGATGACCTTGAACCTTAATAGGGCTGTACCTGTTTAACTAAGGGTCGGAACCTAGGCAAACTATACTTTTTTTTACTCCTTATAACGAGACAAATACATTGGTGTACATTTAAACACAATTTTGAATTGATTTCAAATTTACCCCTGGACTAATTTTACCCTTATTTGACAAAGTTCCCCACATTTCCCAGAGGTTGGACCAAAAAATTATGATTCAGCACCCTTCAAACTATAGAAAAACATCTTCAAACCTTCTTCCCCAAACTTCTAGAATGGGATTCTGATTTATAACCCTACTAATAGAGCTGCATCCTTTCTGGGATACCCCCGTGGTCAGTTGCCTCTGCCTATCATCGTGAAATTATTAGCAGGGGATATAAACCTCAACCCTGGGCCAAGTAAAATACATCGTGGCCGTAAACCCAAGTATCAATGTGGGCTCTGTTGTTATGCTGTTAAAGATACAGGTATACAGTGCTCTCTATGTAACAGCTGGTTTCATTTGAACTGTTCAAATATCTAATATTACTTTAGATTTTCATTCCAAGTATACTGACGCTGTTTGGCTTTGCGTGCCCAACCTGTGATATTATTAATTTTGCCAGCTCATTTTTTGACTACTCGAGCGACATTTCAACTTTAGCCTCGTTTGACTTGAGTAACTCCTTTGATAGCCTTTCATCAATGAGTGATAGATCTGATGATGTGATTAATATGGTCGTATGCTGCCCAGAATATCTAGCCCTCGCAGAAATGACATTTTACCCAATTTGACTTTGAGAAAAAACAACTCAGGCTGGATCAATGTTACGGCACCCAAATTTGAGAATAAAATCTCTCCTAGTAAGTACGTTAAAGGTCCCAGGAAATGCAAATAGAATCAATATGGTTTGTGTCAAGTCTACAAGGAGGGGCGAGAAAGCATTCAATATTTGGGTTGGTGATGACATCATTAGTTATTATTGATTTTTCAGAGAGTAATAGAAAATTCCAGGTTACTGGTGTGAATCTATTCATGGCAATGACTGAAAATCAATAGTTTCCTAATGATGTCACTGGTAGTGTATTTTTTTTTGTGGCCCTGTTTATTTAAATGGAATGCTCCGTAAAGATTTGGACTAGGTTTATCATCTCATTTCCTGGGACCTTTAAAAAACAAATGATGGCTGGACTGTTGTTGGAAAAGACGGCAAAAGCCCTCCATGTAATGGCATTCTACCCAAGTTGACTTTGAGAAAAACCAAGTCAGGCTGGACCAATGCTAAGGCACCCAAATTTGAGAATAAAATCTCTCCTATTAAAGGTGCGTGTTCCGATCGTCTTTGGGACCCCCCGATTTACCCGGAAGTAGTATCGATTTTGATATCAGATGAAATGCCGTATTTTTCTCATTGTCGTCCTGAAATTTGAGCCCTCAAATCCATTTAATTCCCAAGATATAAACAAAAAAACACCGTTTTAGTGGTTAACCATTAATATTAGCACAGTATTGAATAGGACTTTGCAACATGCATTATTGCTTCTACCATCAAAACCGCAAGTTTGTTTCCCACGGTACTTGATGGGGTGTATGTGCAAGTGCCAGGCTCTCATATCAAGTAGAAAACACAATACACATAAATCGGAACAACCACCTTTAAAGAGACATGAGGAGATTTCCAGAAAGAAGCGCCCCCAATTTTTTTCGAACCCAGGTTTTTTGCATATTTGGAATGCTTTCTAATGTATTAGATCACACCTGAAGTGAATAAGCCGAATACGCCCTCTTTATGTAATAATATGACGATTTAGTACTTTCTGTCGTGCACGACAGAAAGTCAAAGCACGGTGTTCTATGGGGACAATTACGATAGTCAGGCAAGTTCAAAACAAAGTTTGCTCTTTTCTTTTGTACTTGTTTGTTCAATACAATAAACCTTCGGAACGTCCTTGGTAGGTGGTCAACAATCGATCCTGTGCATTTTGAGAGAAATTCGTATCCTAAAAAAAATCTCCTCCTGTCACTTTAAGTGTGTTAAAACAAAGGATGGCTGAACCGCTGTTGGAAAAGATGGCAAAAGCAATCCTGAAGTAAATTATATCTTATTTTGTCTTCAAGAAATGGGAAATGCATCAACTGATAGAAATACATCAAACAAGTTTATGAAGCGTAGCGGTACTGGCGGTACTGCACATGATGATATCAATATTACTGTAATCAATAATTGTCGTAGCCTAAAGGGAAAACGGCACTTCTTTGTTCCATCATTGAAACAGAGAACCCTGACATCCTTATAGGAACTGAATCATGGTTATAGACCCATCTATTAAGTCATCTGAAATTTTTCCTTCTCATCTTTAAGTGTTTAGAAAAGATCAGAACACACATGGAGGGGGAGTTTTCATTGGAATAAATGATGCCATACCATGTTTTGAAATAACTGATCTGCCTTGTAAGAGTTCTGAACAAATTTGGTGTCAAAGCTTCGCTACCAGGCCAGGTTGTTTACATCGGCAGTTTTTATCGTCCACCAGATGCTTCGTCTATTCCCTTTTTGAAAATGTGTGCAAAATAAATAGCTCTGCCCGCTCACTTCGGATCATTTTAGGTGGTGATTTTAATGTAACGGGGCCGGGGGTCGACTGGTCCAGTGGTATGCAGAGTGAATCAAGAGAAGAACTCCAAGAAACTCTTGCTGAACTCATCGTGAACAACAACTTAACACAAAACGTTACGAAATCTAACCAGATGAAATTTGCATAGACACCTTTACACCATCAGCCAAACATTGAAGTGTATGAGATAACATTTAGACGTCAACACATTTCGGTTAGGCTTAAGACACTATCAGTGATTTGCTAAATCAGAAAATCGAAAAAATCATAAGAAATCAGATTTTTGTATGTCTGTAACAAGTATAGGTATCCTATCAAATCCTACAAATGATAGGACCAGAAGCAACCTAATAAGGACAAAATCCAATATTTTAGTCATTAGTGTCCGAACGGACACTAACTTCAGCACGTAATTCAATGGAGATTCGTATCTTTGAACGCTGCCGTTTTCTTCCTTTTCTGTCAATTCTTCAGTTGGAAAAGTAAGTTATGAGAATTCTACAGGCTTATTTTTCACTTGTAAAGCTATTCCTGCAAATTTCAAATGATTTGACTCTTTTGGATAAATCACTGATAGTGTCTTTAATTCATCTGTCAAGATAAACCCATGCGCACTAATTTGATTGCTGCATACGCATTTCGTCTCGTGGTTTGCGTTTCTGAAATGTACACGTATATGATTGGTGTTGTATCGCACTGTGTGAAATGCTATTGATTTTATTTTAGGTTACAACAATTTAGTGTCATTAGTGGTTTAATTTCAGGTTATAACAATTTAGTGTTATTAGCGGTGAATTGATCTGGATTTTTTAATAAATTGATATATTAACATTAGAACAACCCTAAGTGCGTATCTACATCACTTTTGTGCCGGAGTCCTGCTTAAATAAAGCGGTAATTCGAGGCAACGTGTGGCATGGGCGCACTTCATTGAGTGTTGTTCTGACTCCTATTTTACTTGCATAGTACCCCACTGTCCCAGTGCAAATTCGAAAAAAACAGGGACAATTGGGTATGCCTCACTATGTTATAGGGGTGACGCATTAGACTGGGGCTAACGGGTGTTTTCTTTCTGTCCTTAGGACGCATGATGATGGTATACAAAAAGTGTAAATTGCAGAATTTATAGGCAAAATTAAAGCAACTGTCCAAGCGTACACACGATAGGATCAATTGTAATGATTTGACTCTGTGAAAGGATACACACAATCAAAGGGGAACCCACGTAAAGAAATCGGTGAAAACTATAGCAGACATTTCAACATGGCCATGCGCATTTCCTTTTCTATCTGCTTTTATACCTGTCCATTTTTGACGTATCTCGTGCTTGTAAAAATGCTAACATAAAAAATTGCAATGAGAAAGAAGGCAGACAAGATTATGCCAATGAAAATACTAAATTGAAAAGTACGTCGCCAGGTTGTAGGCAATAATATGTAATTGTGCATACCGACTGCCATGGAATTTGATTTCATCTTTAGGTCAAAATCAACATTGAATCATCGCTGAGACAAAAAAGATATATCATTGTTTACGTCAATTTCGGTAATATTGAACTTAACAACACTTACTGGTCTCCTAACCATGGGAATGCCCACACAAACTTCAGAACTTCCAAAACATCAGGAAACAAGTCCATCCAGATTGTCGGAACGACACTAATTGTAATCCCAATATCCATATCACTCCAGCGCAAATTTTTGAGACTTAGATGTCAGTCTGTTTAAACTAAAAGGAAAACAAATTCCTTGAAATCTATCAAAACTGATCAATGTATCAAAAAGACTGATACTCACTTGACATTACTGAGAGTATGCTGGCAATTTTTTGCAACCACTCCATTTCTCCACTTAGTCCTGAAGGATGGAAAATAATCAGCATAAAACGCATCTGCAGAAGCCAACAGAAGCATATCAACTCCCATTAGGAAATCCGAAAGTGGCTAATGTAAAATCAATTGTCTCTGAACTTCGTTGTCCTCTCCATTTGTACAACGAAAAAAGAACACGAACCCCTTGCAAAAGAAACCAAACACACCAAGAACCCACATGGAGATATTTAATGGTATGCTACCAGCATCGTGAACATTGTAAGATAGGCTGATTGTGGGTGTTTAGGAATGCAGGTTGCATCTTCAACAAAACAGCAGGCGAGCCTTGTTCTAAGTATTGTTGATTTGGGTCTAGTCCACTGAAAGATTACTTAGTGACAAAACTAACCTGTTTGATCTCAAGTCTATGATTTCTATACGGTGGGTTGTGTTTAAAGTGTCACTCGCATTTTTATATATCATTGTGTGACAGATTACAAAATTCCAATAGCTTTAGGTCATCAAAAACGCCTTTCGACAGTTTTGTTTATACTGTTTTTTTGTTGGAACAATGTTCGAGGTTCTTAAGTTGAGGCAAACCAGAAAAAGTACCATTTGCAATAATTTGCAACAACTGTGCGTGCTAATGAAAGCATACCAGGTTCTTAGGTGCCTGAATGATCCCATTTTTGATGCCCCTCAGCATTTATTTCTGCAAGAAAAGAACATTTTCCAAATAAGAAGATCAGTTTGAAAGCATCAGCTTGTATTTCAGTTATAGCATTGTTACTCAAAACACAGAACTCAAGTTCGGAAGAGATACGAATGTAATTTTTTAGTACTCTTCTCACATTATTATTACTCAGTTCTAGGACCTCTACTTTGATAAGAGAAGCAAAAGATGGCAATATCGTTAAGTAAATTGTTTGCAAGTTCAAAATAATCAACCTAAAAGTTGAGTGAAAAATATTGAAAAATGATTTTTGGTAGGTTTGTTGTCATCACGAACAATTAACTCAGAGCAGTGTTTTGTTAAATATACCCTCGGGTAAAGCTAAGAGCTGATTGTTCCTTAGATCAATAAGTTCTAGTTTCGTTAGCGTACAAAAATTGGTTTGGTAACGGTGCGATATTGCATTATGCCCAAGAGTTAGAATTATATTTTATTCCCAGGAAAAACCGAAGGCTTTTAAAGTACTCATCCTGTTTTTCATCAGATGTAGTAGCGTTCACCATTTTCCGGCTCCAAGTAGAGTGTCCTTGGGAATTGACGTTAGATGATTCTTCTTAGGTCAAGCCACCTTAACTTTGTTAGACCAAATTGCCGGAGAAACAATGCTAATCCGTTATTGTCAAGCCTTAGTTCACGCAAGGCTTTTAAACCACGAAATACGTCTGCAGATAATGAGCTGAGCTGGTTAAATTCAAGATACAAATATCCCCACACTTGCCATTTCGCTAAATATCTGGGTCCTTCGGGAAACGATGTACTATTGATATCTAGAACACCAAAGTAGATACTCTGATCAAACCTTTAAAAATTCCAACAGATAGAACTGCAGAAAGGTGCGGATTGGATGCCAGTGACAAAACCTGCAACCGAACAATTTTGAAAGACTCCAACTGGCAAAATGACTAATTTGATTTCCGATAAAGTATAAGTGATTACTTCGTCATCTGAGAAAAACACCTGGAGACAACTCGACAACGATTATTCGGCAAGGAATACTATGTAATTGACCTTAAATCATCGAGAAAACGCCCTGAGGTAATGAGTTAATAATTATATCTTAGCAATAATATATGCAATTGAGTTAAACCATTAAATAAACCACCCGGTACTGCTTGAAAGTATTGTGTTCAAGATGTAATGTTTTCAATCTGTATCCGTAAAAGATGCCAGGTAAAATGTCCTCAGTCTCCAGTCAATTTATTGATGAAGCATGGGGGTCATGAATAACAAAGGACACTGTTATGACATCCAGACATACTGAAGTCAAGTAGAGCTACTAAAGACGCAAGTGCAGCCTGTTTTCTTTGTTCCACTAACAAGTGTACATTATTGTTGTAATGAAAGCGTCATAGGAAACAGTAGGACAACCTTTGCATGCTGGAGTTAAAATGGCCAAAGGTATGTTTCCCTATCTTGCGAAGTTATCCTTTCTGCCCTTCATTTTTCACAGGGGCGAGGATATTCCAATAATTCAATTTTAAAAAATCTTTAATTCAAGAAGTCACTGCACGATCTTTATTCATGGACAACGAATTCAATCTTTGATTACCAAAGATACTAGATTTGCCAAATTATCAAGAGAAGAATTGAAGAAAATACTTAACTTGCATGGAATACCCTAATTCTAATTGATAACCGTTGCCTTCCGTCACGTAAATATCAATGCTGCGTTTAATTGTCGCAGACTTGCTGCATTTGGTTGCTGATAGCCGTGATCGTATGGGGTCATGGTGGTAACTTGACGTGATCCACACTGCCAACATCTACAGGGTTAGCGACCGTTTTGCTAAACAAACTCATGACACAAAATATAACAAACACGTGACAAAACAACCGTTGAACATCGTGTCTCCGTAACTGTTTTTTTTAAATTGTGTGCGCATTCACTTTCGTAAATTCCCCCCCCCCTGTTTAATTTTACAGATTAGCATTTGAGAAAAATACTTAAGGTTGCGATCAAATCCTCTGTTTCCGTAATATTGGGCCTGGTCTTTATGGACGTACGTTCTGGTCAGGTCTCTGAAAAGTGAAAAAAAAGGAAAATTTGTTCTTTAAAAATACACTTGCACATTGGAAAAATAGCGCGCCCTCAGCATTTTTCGAAATTGATATTTCTGCATGTTGCAAAGCTTTTTATATACATTAGCCCTCACCTGAAATGATTAAACCCACATGAGCGCCCTTATGGGTAAACAGAACAATTTTATAACAAAGTGACTCCGGGTTCATTTTATTCAACAGACGACGGAAATGGTGTTTAAAGGTGCAAAAGATTCCAAATAACAGGTGTCCCTAAAAATGCAGGAATGTAAAATTTGTGTAATGCTCTCTATCAAAAATATCTCCATCTGAAAGGATTAAGCTGAGACCTGTTTCTTTGGTACAACAATTGTGAAATTTCGAATTTTCCTATTTCCTATAGGAGCAAATACAAAATTCATTATATGTTTTCTATTGCAATTCACCTTTTGTTTTTATTTTAAGTTATTTCTGTAGCGAATTAAAAGGTAGGGAATTTATTAAGTGTCTAATCTATATGAAATCACTACATATCACAGAAAATATAGATGACTTGAAATCTCTCGTTGCACCTTTAACACAAGAAAACACACCCGGAGTTGATTCCCACGGCATTCACCCTGTCCGGTCTGTAACCTTTGTGGTTTTAATATCAAAGAGTATGAGTCTATGATATTCATGTAATAGACATAGTAGATGAAACAAAAGTTAGCCTACAAATTACCTGGATGTCTTTAGGTTCTTGCTTAATCCCTATGTGTTTGGGTATGTTATTTTTATGTGTAAAATATATCTGTATTCTTCCAATGTCCTAGACTATCATTTGAGAGCAAACTGAAGAAATTTCATATTTTGTGGAAATGTGCCAGTGCCGCTTTAAGATGTAGGTTTCAAAGATAAGCAGGACTTATCTGATAGCTTAATCATCGTCTTACCAAGGTGGTGGTGGTGGTGTGGTGGTGGGGGGGGGGGAGCGGGGGCACCCCGTAGTTAACTTTACTCCCGTGAGCCAAATGAAAAAAAAATCGTAAAAAGCATTTTCTCAATGACATACCTTAGCTCTCTCTTTAACAACATATATTGTCAAGAATCTCCGGCGTTTGCAAAAACTGCAAAATAGGAGCGCGAGACTCATCTCAGTTAATCAATGTAATCAATGCGCTACACTTTTAAAAATGACCGTAAAAATCGTTTTAACAGCTGTTGTGAGTCTCAGCTGCCAGTTAAAACTGTTTATGATCATTTTTAACAGTGTAGAATTATTTATAACCAGCAAAAAGAGCACATGGCTGCCTGGCATACACCATATCAAATATTTGGAAGGAAGTATGCCAACCTTAAAAGTCTGTTACCTCAGACCCTAATGACGACAACAGATACACTACACAAACACATCAGAAAATCTACAATTAAGTAATAATAATAACACTAACCAGTTTTAATAAAGCGCTTAATTCCCGTAAACAACAGGCTCACAGCGTTGTTGGCAATTACGCCGCCTTCAAGAAATCATTTCGCTTCATCTAGGTGGCTGCTCAAAGACATACCTTACAAGCGCACAAGCCTATCAGCACTTAGATTGTGATATTCCCCATAACAGCTCCCCGGATTTCTCTTGGGTCGAGAGGTGTAGCCTATGATTCTCCATGTGATGGTTCCTGAATGCTTGGAGCTAGCTATATGGCTCATCAATTAAATTCACTTAGGATTTACCGATCTTCATCAACTTTAAGACAAGAGGTTGTCGATTTTAAGCTATTTTATGCGAGCAAATCCATGTTTTACTGGAAGTCACTTTCTGGAAAGCGTACTTGAGGAGAACAGGTCCCATTATCTTTTCAAAGGATGGACCGCAGCTTCACTTTCGCGGGAAACATTGAGTTGTCTGTTATTGCAAACCTTTACAATACAGCCTGTCTCAAAAAATTGTAGAATAAAAAACGATTTTTTTCAAGATTAAATCTCAACATAAATAAGTCGTTTTGTACATCACTTTAAAGAGAAAAGACCAGGCTTTCCAGTATTTTTGTTTCATCTCATTTGCTTGTTTCAATCGAGAGATAGCTCCATTTTACTGCGGAACACAAAAACGAGTTTGTGCCACTTTCTGGTTGAGTGAAAACGGTGAAGTTATTAACATTTGAACAGATATGAAATTCTTTAAAAGGGGTTAACTTCATAAAGCAACTCTAAACGATACGAAAATAGTTGCGTAATGGTGGAAGTTATTATCAGTAAGTTCTGGCTTTAAGATAAAGGTGATAACATTCGAATTACTGTTCTTTGTTGGGTTTGGAGTTTTTTTTTGGCTGCATTACAATCCATCTGCTGAATTTGTAATAAATCCAAAGCTCCATTTCAGTGACGGTGCATAAATGATAAATATTTGTATTGTTTATGAAAAAGAATAGATTTACATTGAACTGATTATGTTTTACTTTTAAAAATTGTGTCGATAAAACCTAGACTTCTTTGTTTACTCAATCTGGTGCTTTTGTTTCTTTTGTCGAGTAGCAACTTTTGTGAATCTTCAAGACAGTAATGGCGTAACTGCGCGAAACAACTCCCTGCCCATGCATAAAATGGCACAACATCGATTTTGGTAATCCCGCTAAATATGATATATCTGGATTGACAAAAGCAAATAATACCATTGGAAAGCCTCAGGCCCGTACGCAGGGGGGGGGGGGGGGTGGTGTGGGGGGTGCGGTCGCCCCCCCCCCAATTCGACAAAAGGGAAAAAGGCCCACTTTTTGCTGAATTTTTTGATAAAAACACGGTCCAAATTGATAAAACTTTTGATAGGAAAGTCGCACTGTTTGGTGATCAAATGTTCACAAAAGTCCAAAATGGATCATTTTAGGGTGTTAGGTCACTTTACCAAAAAGGGCACTTTTTTTCGAAGTCCCCGCACCCCCCCCCCCCCCCCCACCCCCCCCAAAATAAATCCTGCTTACGGCCTGCCTGGAAAGCCTGGTCCCTGTTCTTTAATATTATGCTATAGAAGTAAGAAGAATGACTTTTGAAATTTCATATTTAAAAAACCAATTTTTTTTCTGTTGTACACTTTTTGAAACCGGCTGTATAGGATTTAATTTTTCTCCTTCTCTGGGCAGGAATATGACAGGATTATCGATACAGATTATAACAAAACCCATCAGGGAACGATTTATTTTGGTCACTTTGCGAAAATAATTGATACCATATTATAAACTTAGATTCATTAGAGCATTGATGATTAGATATACAACTCATAAGTATGAATGAGGCCTGTTCCTCGACCTGATTCAGAACACATACCCTTCGAGACAGAAGACGTGGGAAAGCTTACTACAGAATCTCAATTCCATTTATCGACTGTCCCTACATATTATGCCCTTTCGTAGTCCTGAACATATTGGTAAGACGAAGACCACAAAGCATCCATTACCCTGATCAGCATCACCCACACTGCAATCTACCCAGTGCTTTATTGTTTATCTTATCATGTTAGATTCCTCTTTAAGATGGTTGACCATTCTTTGGTTATTTAAAAGAGATGATAGCAAATTTAGGACTGGGCGTCTTCTTTTTATCCCAAGGATACACATTAGTCCTTTCATATGCAAAAACTCTGCCAATGACCTATACTATTAGATGCCAGTATTCCATATCCTGATAGACAAGCACAGGCGCTCTTCAGGCTAAAGATTTTGAACTACAGAAAATGTTTTTCAGCAAATCAAGGTGTGCGTGTTTTTGTTTTGTTTTTGGTTTTGTTTTTTTTTTTTGGGGGGGGGGGGCTTGCATTGCAAGTATATAGACCAAGTCCATATGGGGTGGACTGTGTCACTACATTGTTTGTTTTGGACTGAAACGGAAGTAAGTACTTGCTAAGTGGGTAGTTGGTGCATACAAGTCAACCGCATGCACGTGTCATCACTATTTTTGTGTATATTATTACTATTTGCATATTTGCTTCCCGCCAGGGGGATCTTGCACTTTTAACTTGCCTTGGCATCGTCATCTTCGGGGCAGGAATACTAAAACAAAGCGCGTTTAACGTGGACAGCACTAGTCACAGCGGCGGTGGCGCAAGCCGCATTCGTTATAGCATTTACAAAAAAAATGTCAAAAGAAATTAGTTACATCATCGGAGTGCAAACCGATCTAAACCAATTTGGGTGCTTTGATGTGGGTCGGTCATGGGTTTCCCATGACCTACATCAACAACCCTCGTCCTCGTTCGTGAAAATATCAGAATACCCTTCCAGTGGAGTTATTCTTCACTCCAACGGTTTTTCAATAAGAAACATATTCCTTGACAACTATAAAAAAAACAAAATTTTCGTCAATATGTTGTGTTCGCTTTTACATGTTAACCAATAGCTAAGGTACATGATACAATGTTCCTTTTAATTAAAATTCGTGCTCCAGACCTGGGGAATTACTTATGTATTTTCCTTACTAAAATAAAAACAATATTAGTTTTAACCAGGACAAAGCTGTGTCCCACTGAAAAGAGGTGCACATTTTGAACAATGAATAAAGTCAACTCAATTTACTTTTCTATAATATCATTGACCAATGGATATACATACCTCAACATGCTCAAGCGAACAATGGAGCTAATGATATTCATAGATCGGCCCCAGAACACGACTTCACATTCTTTACACCTGGCCCATTGTTTATATTCTGCACGTAGTTGAACAGATTTCGAATGTTATGTCCTTGCCGCATTGGCGGAAGTTCTTTCCTCCTTCGCGATGAAAGAAATCTTGAGATTATACCACTGATCTCTATACAATGGATTGGCTACACAACAGTAATTGTATATTAGATGAATGGAGCGACGGGCGGGCATCTTGGTCTACCGATCACAATACCATTCCAGAGACACCTGTTTGACAGAAGCTTTCATCTCTATCCATACTTTCGCAACCCAGTTGGCTAGGATAGGTGAATCAATCTGGTTGGCTCGACAGATGAGCCAATTAGGTTGGTTTGGCAGGTTGGCTTTATGGCTTGTCTGGGATACTAGGTTTCTGATCCCAATGGAGGATTTAGAGGCGTCTGATCCTCGGGATAATCACGACGCAATCAGTGATGCCTATCTGGGGTACAGGACACAGATCCCTAGTATGGCGGTGAAGGTGCAACCCCACACGGACATCAGGAGATGGGGGAGGTTGTCTCAGGACTGTTTCCACAAAGGAGACAGCATCCTCCACCTCTCTTTTGTCTTGCAAAAACAGTGTGGGTGCCAACTGGTGCTGTGACTACTCCTTCTCTCTTTCCTTATCTCCTTTATTGAGTAAGTAGGTCCATATACTTAGGTCAAACCAACTATGGTGAAATAGTACCTGCTGCCTTGTAGGTTGGTTTGTGTGTGCGACAGAAAAGGCAACTGCTGCCTTGCAGAGTGTCACCGTGAAAGACAAAGGCTTAAGAGACCTTCCCCAACAGAAAAGGGTGCTGGAGACCTGGCGAATCCCAGCTACTATTTAGCTAATTGACAAGATGAATAGTTCACAACGTAGAACCAGGGTTAAAGCCCCTGATTTAAAGTCTGTGCCTTCTGAGTCAACATTGGTCTATACCAATACGCATGATGGGTTGGTCCTAAAGCCTACTGGACGGTCCAACCCTGATATTGACAAAAGATGCATGGACAATTTTGTTAGACGCAAAAATGCTTTCATCATTAGCACATTTAATGTCCAGACACTTTCAACAACAGCCAAGAAAGAAGAACTCGTACATGAAGCACAACTGTATGATATCGATGTCATCTGCATACAAGAACACCGCATTGTGCACAGTGAACCTCTACTACAGGAGAATATCCATGGATATGCACTTTATTACAGCCTCTGCCTGGAAGAAATGCAGAGAAATGCAGCTACAGGAGGTGTGGGGTTTCTTATCACCAAATGCTCTCAAGTCATGTGCCAACCTTGTCAATTTTAATGAGCGCATCTTGAAGCTTACACTGACGGGCAATCCTGAAACAACAGTCATTTGCTTTTACAGCCCCCACATCGACTATCCAGAAGAAACTATCTCTCACTTTTACCATGAACTTTCCACTGCCACCAGTACAGTTCCAGCCCATAATCTTCTGTACACCTCTGGAGATTACAACGCTAAGCTTGGGCCTGACGACGCGCTGTTCACTTGCAACAACGAGTTTAACAGAAATGTAATGTACATGAAGGACTTCATGGAACAATTTAACCTTGCCACTAATACCAAATTCCAAAATCATTCAGGTAGACTGTGGACACACCGCCAGTCCGCCGCCCAAATGGAGAACTTGTCCAACTGGACTATATTCTCGTCAGAAAGAAGTGGATTAACAGCATTAAGAACTAAAGAGCCTACAACACTTTTGAAGCTGTTAAGTCTGACCACAGAATTGTCTCTTGCAGGAGCCAGATAAGTTATCGTCAGAGTAAACCACCTCCTAGAGATCCCATGAAAACAATTGACTGGAGGAAGGTAGTGGGGGATGCAAAGCTTTGTGAGCAGTATACTGTAGCAGTGCATAACAGGTTCAACACTCTTGTTGATGAGCTTGAAGACAAGAACTCCAGCGCAGTATATGATGTCCTCACTTCAGCCAACAAAGAAATGGCATTGGAGATGCTACCTAGAAGAAAGAAGAAGACTACTGCCTTTGCCTCAAACGACAAAGTCAGCAAAGCCAGAGAAAAACTGAAGTCTGCAGCCAAGAAACACCGTACTAAATCCACCAGAAGCTCCAAGCAGAACCTTGATGCTGCTAAGACTGCACTTGATGATGCTTACAATGTGGTGCTTGAGGAACATGTTAAGTCCCAGGCTGAAGCACTTGACACCCTACATCTTGAAAACAAGCATGCTGCTGCTTGGGAGGCCTTAAGGGAGCTGACCGATAAGAAGGCTACCCCACCTATAAGAATCAAAGGTGAAACAACTGAAGAGCGCCTTGACACGTGGTTTCAGCACTTTAGTTCTCTACTTGGCAAGCCAGTTCAGTATAACACTAACCTTGATGAACCTTTCTTCAATCACAAGATAGCAGACACCTTCCCATCCAGACTGGACCTTTCACTATAGAGGAGCTTCAGATCTGCCTGAAGAAACTGAACACACCAATCAATCAATCAATCAATCAATTAATCAGATTTATTTGTCACTTCACAAAACATGTATACAAAATAAGAGATGATAATTCTTAATAGTATATAGATATAGATAACCATAACTTATGTACAAAAATGAATTATTTGTATGTATTCAAATGATAATACTTAAGAACTATGGTTAAATGAAAACATTTTTTCAAAAGTAATGACATATATAAGTGATAATATTACAGATAAACAATTCAAAGCAGTAATTTGGAATGCATACATGGTGAAGGGACGAGGACACTGCTAAACGCGAGGCGTGAGGTCGCAGTGCCCTCTAAAAAAAAAGGTAAAAAAATGAAAGAGTTATACTTATACGAAAGACCAAGGGGGGGGAGACGAGACAAAGTATACAGGACGGGACAAACTAGGACAAACATTATGCCTGACTAAGAGTATTTAGAAATAAAATGATAAGACGAGATACAGAAGGAAGAGGGGGAAAGGGATAAGAAAAACAAAGATTTATAGAGTAAGTCTCCATACAGTGTGACAGGAGGTTTTAAACGTGTTTTTTTGTTACAGGGATGATGTGGAGGGGGAAATGTTTCTGAGATCAGAGGGCAATTGCATCCATAGCCTAGGGCTGAGATTTGGATGTATTACTGGCAAGAACAGTGTGGTTATGTTGTATGACGGGTAATTAGCATTCTGGTGTCATAGCTGTGAGAAGAGTGTCAACGTTGAGAAGTCTCATAGATACATCAGGTGGAAGAAGATGGTGGTGATACTGGTCCAATAAAAGAGGCAAGTTGAAATTGGTATAATGTTCGCGACCTTTAAGAGCAAGAAAGAGAGAATGAAAAGGGGATCAGTGTAGGCAAGCCCTAGAAGAATTCGTACAATTATGTTTTTTGAAGAAGAAATGACGATGCAAGACTATAGTTTGGTAGGGATCAGCCCAGATCCATTGCCCCATCTGACAAGAATTATGGAAGATGAGAGAGTTGTAACGAGTCGTTAGAGAATGCTGGGGAAGATAAGAACGTACCTTACGAATCACACCAATTGTAATTTGGAAACTATTTTTAGAACTGCTGTGTATGGGAATTCCAGGAACTATTAGAGTCATTTAGTAGGCCAAGGAATTTGGTTGTGTCAACCTAGAGGATTGGAGTATTCGTCATTTGTATTTTAATGTCACTGTTATGTTTATTGCTATGTTTATTTTTAAAAATCATCTAATTAGAAACCTGACACCTGGGTCCCGACCAACATTCCTGCAGTAGTCTGGAAGAACCCTATTCCATATCAACTGTTAGAATTTTGTAACAACACCTCAATAGTGAAAACAAACCAGCTGGGCCTTTTCAATCAACATCATTCATCATTTCTCTATTTCTCTCCCAAAGAAAGGCGATATCCAACAACCCCAAACACATAGGATCACACTGCACCACTGGCCTCTAATCCTACAACTCCATGCTGTCTCACAAATCACTTCACTCCTCACATATATCCCATTCTCAGCCGGAACCATAACGGTTTTCGCAAAGGCATATCACACTACCCAGATACTTGCCCTCAAAGGATAATATGAAGAGGATCCAAGAATTTCCAAGAGAAAAGCTTCAATTGTGTTTGTCGATTTTTTCCAAGGCTTTTGACATTGGTAAACAGGGATGTAATGCTTTATATTCTCGCCAACGACGGTGTCCCAAGAAAACTGTCAAGGCAATTGCCCATCAGGTATGAATAACCCATATAGCTTTGGGTGCAGTACTCTGGATGGGCCCACAAGGAGTTCCTACCAACTACTGGAATCCTCCAAGGAGATACTCTTGCTCCCTACTTCTTTGTAATCGTGGTTGAATTACATTCTCTGACAAGTCTTGACATCATGAACGACCAAGGACTCAACATCAACCCGCGTTTATAGACGTCACCAAAGTCAGCATCACAGACCTTGACTATGCAGTATTATCTAGCTCTAACAGCTGATCTGATCTGTGGTGCACAAAATCTACTAACAACACTTGAGAATAGCGCGACAAATCGCCTACAGCTAATGCCAAGAGATTGGAAATATATGACTGTCAATGAGAAAGATGTTCATCAACTATCTGCACAGCAAATGGTAGCCAACTCAAAGAGGTCAAGGACTTCAGTATCAGGGTCCTACGTTGCCGACAGCAAGAAAGACTCCTGTCACGCAAAGGAAAGCTTGGAATGCCTTCAATAAACTACACAACTACACCCCTTATGGCAATCTGGTATCTCCATTCAACCAAGCTGAAATTCTTTAGAGCAGTGTATAGAAGTATCCTGTTATAATGGATCTGAGACCTGGACCATTGAAGAAAGAGCTACAGATGACTGGATTGCACCTACCCAATCTTCTTATTGCGAGTACAAAACATTCCTTGGCGTTGGCTCACCGACCAAATCACAGCATTGAAGAATATCCCTCCAATTTCATCGTTCTTTTGCCCAACGCCGTCACGTTGCGCCGGTCACTGTCATCCTGCGTTGAACCAAGTATCTCAGACCTTCACATTTTGGAAGTTACCTTGCCAAACCAGGGGTCGTCGCCCGCCCCTTTAAAACTACATTGATGTGATTGCTTCGAGACATCCACCGGATCCATCTGACATCCCCAATCCCCAGGGATATTTGGCGCTACATGGTGAACAGCATCTCGGCTGCGGCCGTTAGATAGATAGTATCCCGGGTGCACGTTTTAGAGACATGCCATTCCATACGCGCAAATACAATGAGCTCACTGAATTGGCTTGATTCTGTAGTCTGTTATGTCGCTTATCCACATTTCAATGGGAACAATTTTGTATAAACAGTGATAAATGACCGGCTCTTAACCACCTGCTTGGCTCTTTTTGGATGACCAATATGGCCATCAGTGCTTCAATTACGAAGGCCAGGTTTCCAATCCATTGTATAGAGATCAGTGGATTATACTGTGTATAATTTGTTTTTCGAAAAGAAATTGTAAAGGGACAAAATTCATGATAGAAAAGCCCTTTGCAAGGGCTGACCTAATTTGTGCATAACCTAAATCCGCAAGTTATTGTCTTTGAAACCCTTTTTCTATTCAATTTACCAAGAAAGGCAATGTGTGAGTATGTTGCCCTTTATGTTATGAACAGATACTAGAGCTCACTACGGGGAAGTGATTACACCTTTAATAGCTTGAAATGTTTCCAAAAGTGTGGGCAGTAACAATGGACCTCCATACCCTGATAAGAAAACGATCCGAAGTATTTTGGGTTGACTGTTGAATATCAATAGCTCTATTGTTCGCCTGAGTTTATGTGTACATATTGGTCACTGACATTCTGGAAGTAAATTGAGTTGACATTTTATTCATTTTTCTAAAAAATTTGCACTCTTTACATTTGGGGATGCAGCTTTTCCTGGTTAACATAATATTTTTAAAATTTAGTGAAGGAAGGAAATAAGTAATCCCCAGTGCTGTAGCACGGACAGATGGTTAAATCGCAAACGTATCATAGCCTACAATGGCGACGTCTGAAATTGGGATTTCTTGGCCACCCTCCCCTGAGTGACAGATTGTTCAATCGACCCAAACGCCATAAATACCCATTTTTAAATAGAATGTCGATTTTCACGATCAACAGAGTTACTACTTTCTTTTAATTAAAAATTTAATTAAAATTAATTAAAACGCGCGACGCTTATTGTTTTAGTAGTCTGCGCTCCGAGGCTGAGCACGTTGATTCAAACAGCCTTTGTAATCAATAATGAAGTTTAATCAAAATAAAAAATAGTAACACCATGGCTGTCGAAAGTATAAAAAAGCTAGTGAAAAACGAGGGAATTCGAAGCTTTTTATATAGTTTCAAAGTTGCAAATTCGCCCTGAAAAATATCGCTTCTTCCGATGCTTAAGGAGACGGAAAGGCAAGGGGCCATGCGGCTACTTGCAGCATGTGTTTAGAGTGCTTAAACTTAAGAAAAAAATGCCGAAATTTTAATACAAATTCAATTACAAATTGAATCAACTAGTGATGATCAAATGGGCATATATTTGGCCAAGTGATGAATTGCAATTTGAATGAAAATATGTATAACATAACCAAGGGCGGCTCATTTTAAAGCTGATAAAAGCAATTTCGAATTATTTTTTGGACAAACATGCATACAATTTTAATTTTCATTCAAAAAGTCTCAAAATAAAGAACCCGTGCAGGCCCGGTGTAGAAGTAATTATAGTCCTTCCGTAGTTAACATTTGCTATGAGAGTAATACTATACAGTATAAGTACGGACTTTTTTACGGACTTTATTTTCAATTAAAGATAATAGAAAAGTCGATTTACAAATAAATTGGCGTGAGTAGGATTCGAACCATTGACCTTCAGATTATGGTAAGGATAAGGACAGCGCCCAGTGCATTATTCTAGATAATTGCTCGTTACCGTATGGGTCCGTGCAGGTACGCTCTCGGGCTGCCTGCACGGACCCATACGGTCAAGAGCAATTATCTAGAATAATGCACTGCGGCAAGTTTTTATCCACCATACTCTTCGTGACAAAAACAATGATTATTTAATTCACAACTTATTAACTACAAATTATTCCAAAGTCTGAATGAAACCAATAAAAATTTATATTCAAAACACTGCGATCATTGACACGAAAGAGATCGTTATTACACCATAGATTTGACAATTTGAATGAAGGCGCTAAATTTCACGCATTGACACGATAGAAATTAAATCTCTCCCTGGCATAGACCCGTGACAATAGTTATGAATACGTATTAGTCTGTTAAAGATCATACCCTACATCTATGTGCTATCGGATGGCTAGTTTGTTTTTTCAACTAGTGTATATGGTTGTAAATATTGTTAAAATAGTCCTAGTGCCGATTGTATTGAATGTTCTACTTTTACCAGTATCATCCGCTTGGAGTAGCTCCATAATAATGCCGTTTGGTTGTTGTGCATTGCATACAGAAGCTTTACAGAAAACTGTATAAATGCAAATGAACAACTTTGTTTAAGCTTAAAGCCCTATTTCCCAACAATTAATTTTTCCCGAATACCTGGAGGGCATATGTGGTCCAGTGGATCAGCGTTCGGCCAGCACGCCAAAGGTTGTGGGTTCGTGCCCCGCTGGGGTCAATGTGTTTCGTCCTTGAGTAAGGCGCTTTACCTCAATTACTCCTCTCTACCCAGGTGTATAAATGGGTACCGGTATTATTCAATGCTGGGAAGGTAACAGACTCGCTGTAGATGAGGTGTGGCGATCCCACTATAGCAACATTTCAATTTTCAAGATTCAAGTTTATTCTCCATATACAGATCAATAAATTACACAAAGCAGTAATTACGATGGAGGGTTGACCAAATAGAGAGCAAAGCTCGTAAAATATTGGCCACCCAATAAAAAATAGTAAAGACAGGTACAACATAAGACGCAACAAAGGTGTAAGACAAGGACCGACAAAGACCAGTGCAGACAGACATTAAAGAGACACTGGCACATTTGAAAAAAAATAGTGCGCCCTCTAAATTTTCCAAAATTGAAATTTGTGCGTGGTTGTAAAGCTTTATATGGAGGAGTCTGGCCCAATCGCTTCGAAAGAGAAATGGGCACTCCGTTCCTGTGTACACAGTTCCGTCCCCTTTACCTTACTTTACCTGGAGGCAGATCTACGCCAAAGTGCTTCTCCGCCGTTAAAAAAAAAGCAGGGAACAACGAGGGAATCCCCGTATCGCGGTGAAAACAAAGTACGCAAAATTGTAAAATGTTTTCACTGCCATCACGAGACACTACACTGATATCTCGCATCGAATGTTTTATTTTGTGCACATTATTGTTAAACGCCAGGATATTCTCGCCAGGCGCTGAACCAGCCCTGGGTGGTCCTGAGGGGCAATTTCCCGTAGGTGCAACAAACGTCCCGATCACAAGCAAAAAAAATTTCCCGGTTCGCAGGAAAAGAATCCGAAAAGGGGCTGTGATTGTAACATGAATATCATGTTTAATTTCGATTTCCCCTCAAGATTTTTTTTCCGTCGAGGGCACTCTGCCCCCCTCCCTTTTGCCCCCCCCCTGGCTACGCCACTGGTTCTCGCTATAAGAAAGGAAAGTTACAATCCAGTGGGGAATTTAGAGTCCGCAGTTGGCAGCAGTGCTGAACAGGCTCCCCTAAAATATTGCTTCAGCACCCCCCCCCCGGGACTAAGTGCGATATTGCGTGCTTCTTGACGCTAAAGGAGGCCCCACCTTAGGCCAAAAAATGTGTATTGGAGTAAAACCCGCCCCTACCCATAATTTTGGAAATCAAGACCGTACAAAAGTATACTACCCTAATTTTTTTTATTGATTTTCAAAAATCTTATTTTGCAAGTTGTTTTACCCGATTTTTAACCGATTTATTCAATATTTTTTGTGAGTTTGTGTGTTCTGGTGTAACTTGGCAACTTCTTTTAAGAATTTTCACTAATAAGAGTCAAAAGTATCAATAATTAAAAAATTCATAGACTCTGTGTGATGATAGAGTAGGAATGCATTATTAAAAAAACACAATTCCCGCCCGCCCTAACCCTATTTTTTTTGCACTGGCCGTTAATCCAATACCACATTTTTTTGGCCTTAAGCTGCTGACAAGGGGCTTTTCCTTTAAATTACCGAAATTACCAGCGGCCTATGAACCTTGCCCACAACCACCGATAATTGCCACCAGTTTGTAATACATGTACGTAATATTGAATATGGCCTTAAACCTAATGTAGGCCAATTTCTATAAACATAAACCTACATTATACAAACATCAAAAATATGGAGAAGACTAATCTCTATAACATGTGAAGAAATAATAACACTCACCAATATTAAGATCTGGTACTTAAACTTGCCACGCTTGTTAGACAGCACCCAGCAGACGGGCCGTCACAAGGGCATGGTAGTTCTAGTGGCATCGCACGTTATCACGTCATATTTATAGATATAGAGATATATATATTATATATAGATATATATATAGAGATATATATATGTATAATAATATAGATATATATATATATATATATATATATATATATATATTGACACACACTGTTCAATTACCCTAACTTTTAGTAATCGATTGTCCGATCAGCAAAGTTACAGCTTCCTTTTTTTAATGAAATCGAATTAAGGGGTTTGACGTTGATTTGTGTACGCGCAAGCTGCTGTACAACTTCAGCATTCTGTTTGGAGCCCAGTCATGGACAATGGAAGAATTTTAGTTTTTGAGCGGCGAAGGTATCATGCGCAGACACCGCGAATAAACTGTGCGCTTGTTGCGGTATTAAAATCGCGCATCTCTACGCCTGCGGTACTACTTTGCTGCATGCCGAATGTGGAGCGGATTGTTCTTGCCGCCCAACAAGACGCCCCAATTTGAAAAAAGTGTCAATTTGAGTGGTTTTCTGGTTTAATGGAAAAGGTAAGTCGGTGACCCTCATTTTTTATTTCAAAATTTTGAAGAACGAATATCGGGACCTCAACATATTTAGAAAATTACAAAATTTTTCGAGAGGTTTTTAGTTTGTAGGCGATCTAAACATCAAAAGTTTGACTTTTCCAATAGACTTGCGTGGTTTAAAAAGTCACACAAGCAAAATGACACAATTCTAAATATAGCTAAAAAATAAAGTCGGGGACCCCCATTTTTTATGTAAGATTTCTAATCAGCACCGTGTAAATACCATTCTGTGAATTCTGGAAAATTTTATCGAGTAGATCGCGAACACGTCAAACCCCTTAATTAAAACGCGAATTGGTTTATTGTTCTCTTTTTGCAAGCCGAAGCCAGCAAGTGTTTTTCTTTTTTTTTTCATTAACATGTTTAGTTTGAATTATTCTTATTAATATGTCATGCGCCTTTATGCGGAACTCATGGGATTTGCCACAATTTATACAAAAAAGAGTATAATTTTATATCTTCCATGAAAATGAAAATTACAGGCTTGAGCATTTTGGAAGAAATCGGAGTAATATGCTTTACCACTTTTTGGGACCCCCTGTACCGTGTGTCCTCCCCCCCCACGAAAAACGCAAACTTGGGACAGGCGCTCATAAGTTTTGAACAAAAGGCAGTGACTACTGATCCTCGTGTAAGGTAAGATGGGATTGTGCGCCAATGTCCCTTGAAAAATTCATAAGGGTAGAGTCAATATTTGTTAAGATATGACTCCAGAAAACAAGTAACCGACGGACCAATTTAACCAAATTGAGGCGCTATTATACTCGATTCATGGCGGCCAATATGGCTGCCAAAAGTAGTGAAATGTGTGAAAAAAAATTTTGATGAAAGAATAAATGAGATGATCAGATAACGTTTTAATCCATAGAAACTAATTGAAAGCATACTTGTGTTCTGTTTCAATGCACTAAGTTCAAGATGGCCAGCAAAATGGTCTAATTTGAGAGGAAAAGTCATGCATTATTGGTTGAAAATACAAGTGGTAAATGATAACATAATCCATATTTAATTGGATTTTCCACCGCTTTAACACACTCACATTTCGTTTAAATAAAATTTTCGATGGCAATACGGGTCCTTCTAACCAAACTGGTTCGATTAAGTCCCTACATCGTGTCCAACCATGTTCTGAAGGAGGCGGTATATCCTGAATCTGACCTATTCCAATGCGCTGTCCTGTAATTTGCACGCTTGCTGATGTGTAGTTGGGTATGTATGGGACACCCCCGTGCCACGGACCCCCGCCCGACAGAACTGTGATCCATACCCACACCAACTATTTAGTTGCCCTTTTAGAGGTTCTAAAACACTTTGGCATGTTAACAGTGAAAAATCCCGATGCTCTCGAGATATCCAAGATGGCCGCCATGATGGCTGCCCAAAATTGAAACAAGTCATATATCAGGAAGTAATACCAATAAACCACAAATAAAATGGTTAGTTATGTTTTCAACCCTCCCAAATTAATTTTTGGTATTCTTGTTTTGCTCTAATGCTTCAGATCCAAGATGGCGGCCAATATGGCCGCCAAAAGTAGTAAATTGTGAGAAAACGCGAATATTAGCCAAAACAATTGATGAAAGAATAAATGAGATGATCAGATAATGTTATATTCCATAGAAACTAATTTAAAGCATACTTTTGTTCTGTTTCAATGCACTAAATTCAAGATGACCAGCAAAATGGTCTAATTTCAGAGGAAAAATCATGCATTATTGGCTGAAAATACTTGTAGTAAATGATAACATAATACATATTTAATTGGATTTTCCACCACTTTAACACACACACTTCGTATAATGACATACAATTTCAATGGCAATACGGGTCCTTTTGACCAAACTGGCTCGATAAAGTCTCCACATAGTGTCCAATCATGTTCTGTAGGAGGCGGTAGGCCTATTGCCGGATTATGACCTATTCCATTGCACTGTCCTGTAATTTGCATGCTTGTTGTGAGACGCACTTGGTTGTATATTTAAAAAAAATACCATTTTGTTAAAAATCTAGAGCTATCTCAAATAAAGCAAAATGGTAACCTATAGACGTTTTATTTAGCTATTGTCCAGCGCTTTAACACACGCTTGTCAATGTAAATAAAACGAAATACCACTTTGTTATAAATCTGGAGGTATCACCAAAAATAATAACCTATCTAGCATTTTTATAGCGATTGTCTGCCGCATACATGGGATTTAGTTGCTGTCATAGTCACCAAGATCGGAACAATCCGATTCTTGTCCACAGACATGACAGAAGGCCCTTGACCAAACCTAAAAAAAAAATGTGGTGGTGTTCCACAGCAAAGCAAAATAATCAGTGGAGCTGGCAAAAGAGCAAGTATATATATCACATACCCAGTGTAATACCGCAATGCCATTACTAGACACAAGATGCCACCGCCCATCTCTACAATACCACAATTAATACGAACGATAAGTCATCATAATGTACAAGGGCCAAATTCACAACACTCACCTTGATTCCATCACAACCACACCAATTTTCTAAATTTCTAAGCATCTACGGCTATCTCCCTCATGCAAGCAGAGTTAAACAACCAAAACCACCCGCACAGGCTTAGGACTTCATATTCTATTTCACTAAGCGCGTCTGACTCAAACAGCTCCAAAGCCAACTCCCTCATATGAGTGGAATCTGCCTCAAACACAACCCAAACCATATGCAAAAATTATTGCCGATACTACTGCCTTTTTGCCACAAAAACCACCTTAGTAGTTCACACCTCGAGTTCCCACGCTGACTAGTACTGTGCAACGTTGTGCTGAGTGGCATCACTCCAACCCACCAGGGTACCCGCCCTGCCTGCCCTACACTCGCTCTGGGCAAACTACACCCCAGAAGAGATCTGCGCATTCAGGGGCACACCCACCCTACCCAGAATTTAGCATTGGGTGGGTGGGAGGGAAATTTTCTCACGTCACACTGGCTTGCTCTCTGCCAAAAAATGTCCCGGGAGATGGTGCCAGAAAACCTGAAGAACGCGATCAGGAAGCCTCATAAGAAGGGCTGATGTCACCGGGTGTCGCCGCAGCGACTGGCACTCAAGGCCGACTTTGCTGAGATGGCAGACACGAAGGACAATTTTCTTCCTGACCCCACCCCTAAACAAAAAAGAGGGAGACCAAAACCAGCCAGGAGCGGGCCCCGTGTGGACAAGATCAGCTTATGCCAGACAAGCTGATCATCTTCATCCACATCAATAACTTCCTCATGTGACATTTCCTCTTCGTTGACTTCAGCCAAGATGTCTGCAAGACTTGATGGCAATACGGGTCCTTCTGACCAATCTGGCTCGATAAAGTCTGCACATCACGTCCAACCAAGGTCTGTAGGAAGTGGTATGTCCTGAATAGGCACATCTGAAGTTATCAGGAGTGTTTTGCCAAGTTGGGAGATAGTTTTGTAGATGATGAGTAATAGAAGAAAAACATTTGTATGCTTCCTATAATGGATTGCCCAAGGTCAGGTAAGTTAATAAAGTAATTGCCATCATGCTTAGGAAGATAGTTGATGATCATCAGACCATTAGGAGCTCATCTAAAGTTGATCTGTCTTTGTTTCCACCATTCAAGCAGTCTCTGCTTCCTCACAACAGGCGTGCAAATTACAGAACAGTGCAAATGGAATAGGACCAGATGTGCCTATTCAGAATATACCCCTCCTACAGAACATGGTTGGACACGATGTGGAGGCTTTATCGAGCCAGTTTGGTTAGAAGGACGCGTATTGCCATCGAAATTGTATTTCTTTATACCAAGTGTGTGTGTGTTATAGCGGTGGACAATCGCTATATAAAATTGCTTTATTTGGGATACTTCCAGATTTATAACAAAATGGCATTTCTTTTTATTTATAACTAAGTGTGTCTCTGCTTCCTCACAGCAAGCGTGCAAATTACAGGACATCACATTGGAATAGGTTAGATTCAGGATATGCCGCCTCCTACAGAACATGGTTGGACACGATGGAGGAACTTAATCGAACCAGTTTGGTTAGAAGGACCCGTATTGCCATCGAAAGTGTATTTATTTATACCAAGTATGTGTGTGTGTTAAAGCGGTGGAAAATCCCATTAAGATTATGTTATCATTTGTAAACCACTTGAAAACCAATTTTCAGCCAATAATGCATGACTTTTCCTCTGAAATTAGACCATTTTGCTGGCCATCTTGAACTTAGTGCATTGAAACAGAACCCAAGTATGCTTTCAATTAGTTTCTATGGATTAAAACATTATCTGATCATCTCATTTATTCTTTCATCAACATTTTTGGATAATATTCGAGTTTTCTCACATTTCACTACTTTTGGCAGCCATATTGGCCGCCATCTTGAATTTGAAGCATTATAGCAAAACAAGAATACCAAAAATGAATTTGGGAGGGTTGCAAACATATAACTAACCATTTTATTTGTGGCTTATTGGTATTACTTAGCTGATATATGACTTTTTTCAATTTTGACCAATTTTGGCAGCCATCATGGCGGCCATCTTGGATATCTCGAGAGCATCGGGATTTTTTCACTGTTAACATCCCAAAAGTGTTTTAGGACCCTAAAAGGCACCTAAAAAAGTTGGTGTGGGTAAGTTCTGTGGGGGGTGCACGGGGGGTGTACCATACATACCCGACTATTCAGTGGCAGGTGAGTGAGTTAAATGACTAGAGTGTCCTCCAAGATAATCCGGTGTGGCACGTGCATTTCAATTATTTCATTTTCCCGGTAGAGCTAGGTTGACCCCTCTCCGACTTAACTGAATAGGTCCAAAACTCCAGGGGGACGAACGTATCAACGCGAATCGACTATAACAACAAATACGGCACTGTACGTTTTGCGCCCAGAACCACTAATATGATTCTCTAAGTCCAACCACCATTTTCCTTTTCTTTTAAGACAGGTACTGCAACAGATATTAACATATGAATGTTTCCATTGACCAACAGCTAATAAAAGTGCATTTTAACACACTTAAAAGATGGAATTGGGTATGTATGATAAACAAACTAACAAACTCTTCGCATTGTCCAAATTAGACAGCATTGGATTAGAGCTAATCATTCATCGTCATTTTGTGACGGCACACAAAGAGTTATCTTAACCCAAAATTTAATGACAGAGTTAATATACTGATATTGTTATTGAGTTTTGTGTTGAAATTACAGGTTTTTCTTTCGTAAAGTTGAGAATGTAACATTATTTTTCAGTAACAAGCAAGTTGCAGCCCAACGCATTTATCATTTTATGTAATGTGGAGTTTGTCTATGACTTAGTCATAGTTTTATATCGTCTTGAAACGTATTGTCTCACCAATAAATTAATGTTTTATCATTATCAGTTAAATAATAATTATGTAAATGCAGTTATTTCATCCATTAGAAGTTATTTTGCAAGAAAATTGGGGCAAGTAAATGTTGATTAAAATCAATATTGTATTTGCCATTCTGTTCTCCATTGCCAGTTTTGTGGTTACCAGCTCCTCATTTTGTAAAATGGGTCCTGCGTGTTACTTGATTGTTGGGATCATATCTTAAAAACTATTGACTCTATCACTATGATTTTTAGGGGTGTTAGCTAACAGTGCTATCTTACATTACAACAAAGAACAAGTAATCAAGTGTTTTTGTTCAAAACTTATTGCAGCTGACACCAAGTGTTGCGTTTTTTGGGGGGACACACTGTATACTACTTGCCAAACTCCACCACTATGTTATTCGAGGCCTTCCTTGGATCTTCTCTTATCCAACAGACTTCAATTTACTTGTTTTGGTTCACACTCTTCTAATCTTCTACCAGTTTCCTGCGGTGTCCCTCAAGGTTCAATACTGGGTCCCGTGCTTGTTCTCCTTTTCACTTTTCTGGGATACCCTGTATCATGGTTGATGATGTCGAAGGCTTTGGAAGAACATACCAATAATATGATACTTGAGAGCAAGAGAAGAAGAGATATTATTATAGATTTCCAGAAGAGCAAGGTCAGTAGAGTGTTGTTTGCGAAAGCCATATTGGTTATCATGGAGAATGTGGAAGTGGGTGAGGATATTATCAAGCCTGTTGTATAGATAAGGCGTTCGAGGATTTTGGAAAGCATGGAAGAAGAGATATAGGGCGGTAGTTGTTGAAGACATGGGGATCATCCTTTTTAAAGACAGGGATGACCTTCGCAACCTTGCGAGCCGAGTGGAAGATACCTGTTTACAAGGAAAGATTGAAGATGTAGGTAAGAGGTTTGGCGATAAAGGGAATGACACGCTTTACGATCGAGGACAACTGTTTGATCCCAGGCAAATTGTCTCTTTTTATTTTTTTGGGTAATTTTAAGCAATGGCGACACAATTTTGGACAGCTTTGACAACTGATATAAGTAGGGACATACAATCTCTTGAGCTATCACCTCTGAAAAAAAATCAGAAAAATCCATTGCGGTAATCTTGCCATATAGGCCTACAAAGGTCATGATTTGTTTGTTATAGCGCCCTCTATAAGCCTAATTCTCATAGAAAGACGTGTAAAACTAGATTTTTATGAAAAATCGTATTTTCCCGCAATGAAATTCATCAAATTTGCACAGGATGTAGTTAGTAGATTAAATAATCAAATTAGTTGTAAGATGCGGTCACCGAGGATATTTTTGCTTTGTTCTCGTTTATCATAATAAATGAGACAACTGTCCGGGGCTAAAATCGTCTGAGCCTGCGCTTTTGCCATTCTTTGAATTTCTTGACGATGTCAAGAATCTCTTTTTATCAATGGAATTGAAGAAGATGGAGCTGTGATGAGGATGCATGGCCAATATTGGCGAAGAAGGTGTTGAACTTGTTTTGGCAGGACCCCCGGAGGTTCTTAGTGGAAAAGGGGGTACAGGGATGTGCGGCCGAGTAGGGTTGCATTTTCAGCGATTTTGGCATTAGGCTAGCGGGCAAGATCTCATAGCGTTTACAATGGTGACGCACCCCTTACAAGTACATAATTTTGCTAAAATAAATTGTCTAAAATTATCAAAATCAGTGTTCTCACTTCTAGTATGTGCACATTTTCGTGAAAATGAATTAAATGTCATCTCCTTTTTTCCCCTGAATATCAGTGACCAAGAGATGTACACCACGTTCCATGATTCCAGCAAATAATGGTGCTATTGAAAAGTAAATCCGCCCGTTATGAATAGGATGAATAGGACAACGGACTTCAGATTCTCTGGGACTGCAAACCCATTGTTATTGTCCATGACGTTAAAAGCTTTTGAACTGTTTTCACCGCCCGGTTTAGATTGAGCTACAGCCTCATTCACGAAGAAAATAAAACTCAAACTTCTGCTGGGAGTTTAATAACTTTGATCGTATATTTCATCATTTATTCAAAAAGAAAACGAAGATGAGCAAAAATCACGAAAGAAGTTTGATTGGCAAGCTATGACCTAACATCTTGGTGCAGAACCAACACCCATAACTTAATCATATTAATATTGGACCTCTTTTCTATTCAATTAAAAGTTTCTTTCAATCATATCTCTTTTGTATTGCGAGGAAGAAATCAAAGATTTTCTGGGTATTTCTGTCCCCTATTTTGAGTAATGGACGAAGTCCAAACTCCGCCCATAACTCTACCATCAATTGGAATCTACTATAGAAGTGAGAACACACGTAGAACTGATTTCTATAATTTTAGGAAAATTATTTCGGAAGAATTATGTACTTCCCAGGGGTGCGCCACCTTGGTACTTATCCGAGCATCTTTTTCGCTTTGGCCTCATGGCCTACATATTGAACGGTCCCTTTTTCTTGCAAATTGGTATATGAAAGGGTTGCATTTCTGTTGCAAGTGCTTTTCCAATGTTTACTAACCACAAATGTGAAAAATAGTGCTGCCAGAAGGCCCAGAATGGCTCAAAATACATTTTAACAGTTAGTTTCTCTCAGCTTCTGGGGTTCCGCCCCCAAAACCTTCACCAAATCAGGTATAAGGATAGGTAGCAAATCCGTCATTTTTGGTATATTTTCGGGGTAGTGGTTCAAACACCCGGCCGCACATCCCTACCCAAACCAAAAGTGAGACCCCGGGGGGGGGGGGGGCAGGACCATCCAGAAAATAGGAAGGAGCCTTGGGGCTGTTACATTTCCGCGTGATGTAAAGAAAATCAATTGTGATGCAGGTAATGTATTGATTTTCTTGAGTGTTAGCTCGCAAGTGTGAGATTTTGACCACCACTCATGCTCCTGGAGCATAGGTTGTGGCAACCGTTCCAGAGCGGAGCTATTCATTATATTGAGTGCTGACCACAATAGCAGTAGCGATTTATTCCGTAAATGTTATCCAGAGTTTTCGGAACTAGAGATAGGCCTAGATGCTATGTGTTGCGTCTGGCCAGATGAAGGGGGCCAGCTGTACATTTATAGATGTTGTGGCGCCTCCCCCGGGGCGCATGGGGGGCATGATGGGTATAGACATGTGCCAATCCTAAATGCATGGATATCTCATCAATAATGAAAATTCCAAATAACTTCCAAGGGCCCTTGGGTTGTTTGTTGAAGCTGTCTTGAACTGTTTTGATGTTGCACATAATTTTGTGTTATTGCTCCTGTGCTTGGTGAATGATTGTTGTTGATGAAGGATTCTGGTGGTGAGAGGATGCATTACCCATACAAGGAATGCATCCTCTCACCTACTGATTTTGGGGATGTTTTTCATCACACATCATCATGATAATATTGGCTTCGGTGTATCGCCAGCTTTCACCACCCTTTGGTACGGTATTCACAATACTTTTCGTCTTGTACGAGTGTAGGCCTATATTCATTTGATACGGTCCGATCCAGCCTATAACACGTATTTTTCGCGAAAAAATGAAATAAAATGTAATTAGTACTTTGAATACCATTAGTGGCTAAAATTATTAATTATAGGAAGTTGAAAGAGGAAGGGGAAAAAATCATACGCCCCGTGTGGGATTCGAAGCTTGAATCGCGTGGTCACGGGCGAGAACTCTATCCACTCCGCCACGCGGGATTATGTTTGTTAATTTCGAAAATATAATGGTTAAACCTTACCTAATTAAAACAAAACGCCAAAACATTCTAGAATTTACACTTTTGCGTAGCAAATAATGATTCGATTGTAAAATCTAAACAATTACTCCAAATCGGTCAAATTTGGTATCAATTTGAAGAGAAAAGATTGTTTGGGTGACGTTTCCCGAGCATCCGAATGCTTCCGAAGAACTCGAAGACGGCTTAATCATGTCATCATTTGTCCTCCCCCCGCCCCCCCATGCTCATCCTTCCCCCCTCTGATGCTTATCGTGACGTCACGGGGCATTTAAATAAAATCATGAAATCCACTTTTTGGCTCACATGTATGCTGTTTCGTATGTTTTTCAGCGTTTACAACCCTGTTGAAACCATTCTAAGGCGTTCCATGCGATACAATGTTAACATGTTGGCTACATCATAGCTATCTGGGGCGTTTTAGGTCGTTACCTGGTATTTCACTACGAAAGTATTTAAAGTGTTCCGCCAAAGCCCTAGTCGTGAGCTGCGCCACCTACGGTGGTTCCGGGAACATTGCGTCAAGGATTAGAATTGCAAATCTGTCACACCAATCATTTATGGTCTTGTGGTTAGGTAGCTGATCTCATGATACAGTGGTCTCGGGTTCGAATCTCGCTACTGCCTCTTTTAAAATATATAAAATTTTATTCTAAGTCAAAAAAGATAAGAAAAAATATAGCTGCCCTTTGAGGTTAGTGAGCTTGAAGTTCAGTGATCGCAGTCACCTCGGAACTGCGCGGACGTCACTTTTTTAGACTATGGGGCGTAGACCAAACAACCAAATGTATAACAAATTCTGTTGTCCCCATCGGGGGCTAGGGCAAATCCAAGTGGAGCTACAATGGAGCTAAAATCTTCAACAATCGGCCCGGTATCCGGAGCCATTGTTATATTGCAACGCAGTTGAAAATATTTCAGGTTTTCTCACCTCCACGATTGAGTAACAAAATACAAGTTCCTATTTCACATACCTAACCAGTTACAGTAAATAGGATATAGGTCGTTGGACACGAGAGTTTTCTTATGAAAGAGCGGTAAATGAATACAATGAAGTAAGCAATAAGTTACGGATTTGTCACCTGTACGAAACTTTTTCAACAGCGAGGCAATTGAACAATGGACCTGATTCTCAGATGAAAATGAATTGAAGTGTTTTTTCCAACCGCATACCGGGCGGGTTGTTAAATATCTTTAGATCTTTAGCGCCATGTTGATGAAAATATATGTGTATCCATTGGGTCACTGACATGATATTTGGGAATATCAGTATCAAGAAATGGCCACTGCACACAAACATTTGGACTGTACAGGTCGGGGTTGAAATCCGGGGGCGCTGAAACCGTACTTGTGTACGGATGAAAGCGAGTCCACGCTCGCCATGTAGTAAGGGGTCACTGGGCAGAAAAACCCACAGCACACTGCAGTAGGAAAACGCCAGTGCATTACTTCGGTAGTTTTACAGGGACGTGAACCCCCGATATGACGTCACAAAAGTTTTAATCCAAGCGCTCAGATTGGAGAGTGCGAGTACTCGACGAAAAATTTAAAAATCGAAATGATATTAAAACTTTGCGGTTCAATTTTTTGAATTACCACGCATAAAGCTACTAAAACTTGATTCCAGTAAGTAAATGGTAGAATATGTGCATTCCGTGCGAGAAAATTAAAGATAAACACGCCAAATACTACCAAAATGAGCGAAAGTCGAGTCACGAACTACAAAAAAGAAAAATTATTTAGGCCATAACATTACAATCCACAACGAAAAATGCTACAGAGTTAGATCTTGATATACATAAGTTTGTCTGCAAAAAATCGTGAATTATGCATGCTAATACGGCTATTTGCATGTTATTGTTTTCGATCTGAAAGTGTTTGCATGCCATGACCAGAACAACCCCCACAAAAAAAAAAACAAGCATGTCGCAAGTAGATCCGAACCTCGTGCTGAGAAATGTTGTTACGCTAGAAGAAAGGACCGAGCTTAATTTGTGTCTCTTGAAACCTTTCAGAAGGAAAAACATAGGTGGTTAAGTTGTTAGTAACTTTTTATTGGGAAACTGTATCGTTTTAAATAAGAAATGCACTCTAAAAGATAAGACAAAAAATAATGATGAAGGAATGAGGACGAAAGTGATGGTAAATTGGTGTATCCTGGTGTAAGACTTGAAAGAATACAATTAAAGCCTAACACCATTCAACACTCTTCATACATGTGCCTATTCATTCTTTCGTCAGATATTACATGAAGGAAAACAGGTAAAGGTTCCTGCAGTCTACAGTGGCGTAACGTGCTTTGGAAAGGGAAAAGGCCCCGCGCAAAATCCGCCTACTCCTCAAGCCCCCACACAAATGGGATTCAGGAAAAATAATAAAGTGAGAGTAATTAATGAGTATTCTTTTCCTGGAAGCTGCAGAGCACCGAGGTGGTGAAAAAAAATGATGACACTGAGCCAGACTCGACCCGTAAAACTCCTTATGACTTGAATAGCGCGCTTGCTAAATGAGGCTAACAAGGTGGCATTAGGGGGGACCATATGTAAAAGCGGTAGATCAACTCTATAGGTATAGAGAGTTGATCTATCTGTCAACTATCATTGTAACAATGTGTTTTCAAACTGCATTTTCTATAGTCGGTTTTTTTATTCCTTCAGTAAACGCATATTGTTGATGGTAAGGAATGCATTTGGAGGGGGAGGTTTGAGAACAAAAAACACTAATAGCTTGAAATACTCAACTTTGGTTCAACAGAATATGATGCTTTAACCCATTTTAACATGAACTTGTTGTATAAAATATGTAAAGGCTTAATACAAGATTCAGTTGAATAGATGTCGTAAAGTGCGAGGACACGCTATTCGATTCCTTTGTTTGCCGTCAATCAAGGAACGTAAAGTGTCATGACATCGAGGCTGGGTGAAAGGAGGATTAGGCCACGTAATATTGAAGTTATATTGTTGTTATATGAGTGACCACAAAATCTAAATGACTTACACGTTGAACCCAGGAGTGCAATTGGTTTTGGGGTGTATAATAAGTTATAATAGGTGTTTTGATAGTAGAGTGTATCGGTGCGCATGGCTACAGAGCGAATAGATCTGTAGCCATGGCGCGTAGTTCAAGGGTAGTAGGTTTGATAGAGATTACTTTTGCATGGGGAAGTTTCTGGAGTTTGAGTTATGCACAGGTAATTAAACAGAAGCATGATTGATGTGAAATTTTAATAGCAGTGACGATGAAATCAGTGGCAACTGACGTGGGCCTGGGCCTAACTGTTGGTAATTAAGCACAACTTAACAATGTACTGATTAGTACCACTGCGTAGGCCTATTATTGCCTGGCTGTAGCATAATTTACATTTGAGTGGTGTTACGCCTATGGTGTTATGACTTAATGCTAAGCCTGTGGTATTGTCATGTAGGATAGCCAATTTAGAATTGTGTGACAGACCGTCCTGCATATAGCCTTTGCCTGCTCTAAAATAATACTGAAATAATTTTTGAAAAACGGCCATGGTTGGATTCGAAACTGTGATAACTGCATTATAAATCGATGATCTTATCCACTACACAAGCGAGGGCGGATGTGGGTGGTGATTATTTTAATCCGCTAAGCTTACGAATAACAAGATAATACTATTGGATATGATAGATATCACTAATAAATTAGCGCCCGCATAAGGTTGTCCGGTAAATTAAATTTCACAAAGGATTCGCCGGGGACTGTCTGCGAAGAGTCACTACTTGGAATAAGTAACCACACTATGAACTTGGAACTGAATGAAAATCGTCTTTAACTACGCCTTCCAATCGCCATGATAACTAGTCTTTACTAACAGAACGATGTATAGTCTCACATCTCGATCCGATTACGATGTGACAACGGAGATACAGAATGCTGCTGCTTTGCCGTTATTGTAGTGATAACCGGTAACGAGATGAATAGGTGGTGGCACGGGTCAGGTACCAGGTCACGTGTCAGGTATCAGGTAATCCGTTTGCTCTTTGGGGGCGACCGATATATATAAATCCGACTATGTTAAATCAAGGCTTTACATGACCTCTGCCCAAAGTGATATTATTTTTTCTAAAAGGACCACCCGTTTATTATGTCTAACGTACAAAAATTTACCTTACCATAATGATTCAAAAAAAGACGTACGATGACGATATAATCGGTTGTTTTTTGTTCCAATGTAGGGATACGAGAGTCATTTTACCTGAAGGGGTCCCCCGAAGCAAAATAATAAACCAATCAATGCCGTGACTTCATCAAATCTTTATTTTTCCAACAAACTGGCTGTTATTCCCATAATAAAATTACTTTTAAGATTAAACCTCTGCTATATTGTTATTTATATAATTAATATTCAATTGTCCCCAGATGAATGTGACAAAGAGGGTCCATCAAGTCTACAAAACTTGAAAACAGGGTTCAGCGGCTAAATACCCCTTACCGGTGGACTGTATGGAGCAGAGGATCCCCGTTGTAGTTGTGCAGGCTTACAGCCACTTGCGCGGGGCAGGGGTTATGCGTCAAGATGTCAAATATTATTCTGCGAACAAGTTAATAAATGTAAACCGGGTCCGATTTTCTAGTATTCCTTAGTGACGTAAAAGAACTTTGGGCAGTAATAATTACTCCTTGTATCATGTGTATGTTGAATGCTTCAGAGTTTGTTGAAGTTTAATGTTTGGAATTTATTCATTGCATGTGCTTTGTAATATTCTCGTGGAAGAAAAGGGTACATTTTTTAATTATGGCCTTAATCTATCCGGATCGTGACATGCATTCTATTATACTGATTGGGTCAAGTATACAACCTCTCAGACCGAATGGAATTAGACACGCCCCCAAAACTTTTAATAAACTGGGGGGGGGAACAGGAATAAAAAAATCCTACTATAACAAGGGCGGTCAGTACCATCGATAAATCCTATCAGAAGATGAAGGATACCCCCCCCCAATAATTTTATCTCATCATGCTAAAATGAGTCATTCCCTTTGATTAAGCTGCACATTCACAGTTACTTGCAAAATGGAAACATTGCAAAATCTGCTGGAATTCGACAGGCATGTCATAACTAAATTTGCCTTATATCGATGTGGAGAAAGCCGATTGAAAAATTGTATATTTATAAAACAAAATATCCATATTAAAGATATTTCTGCAGTAGTGGGAATTAATAGTCTCTGTGATAATTAATCAATTAAATGCTATGAAAAACCGCGCGAAAAAATATCGTTCCTCGTACCCACGAGTGCTCATGCCGCTCACCAAAGTTCGAACCATTAAAAATGACCTTTAACTTTATTTGCATCGTGGGAGTTCCTACTGCTGGTGTTAGTACTGCAGGCCTCCAACGCAGCACAGCGGCCCGGGGGGGGGGGGAGTCTCAAATTCTTTTGGAGGTAGGTATGTGCCTCCGATTTCAAAAATTGAGGCTTTAAGGCCTAAATGGGGTCTCCGGAACTAGTTTTCCAAAATTTCAGAAAATAAAACTGCGATTTCCCTCAATTCCAGCTACTTTTTGAGGTTTTTTGAAGACAATTTGTATTGTAGATATGGCCTGGGGGACATGAAAAGTAGGGACTCTGGAAATTGAAATGGTTCTAAAATGGGGGGTCTTGGAATGACAAAAAGAGTCTGAAATGAGGGTCTTATAGGCGGCACATACCCTACTTTTTCCCAATGTGAGACCCCCCCCCCCCCGGGCACCGCGGTTTCCTACGAAGAATTGGGGTTTCCTTCATTTCTCGGCTATTCTGCAATTTGGAATTCTAATAAATATTTTGAAATAAATATTTTCAACAAAGGCCTTGGTTGCACCGCGTGTCATAAACTACAGTGCCGTGTGAATGAGTGTCCTACCAACTCATCTGTCTATTAGTTCTCCATTGAGTCTGTATTTTTTGACATCATTTGTTTCAGCACTTGTACCCAAACAATGGCCTCGGTCTACAAGGTCACGGTTATTCCGTACACGTTGCTATAGTAGCTAGGGGACACTCTCTCAGGGGGACACTCAGTTTCTTTACACCGGCACAAAAGACTGAGCGTAAAGTCATTGTTTTTTGTTTGCGCGAGTGAAAACTTCGTCAATTTCAGCTTCGAAGTAAAATATTTTGGAAGTAAACGCAATCACGACGGATTGGTCTGAATCGCATTTCATATTTCTAGTTTGTTGGACTCTTGACAATGCTCAATTCATTTTTAAAGGAATCAATGAATTTGCCTGTTCTAAACTGTTTACAAATCATTATTATAAACGTTGGTGATCGTGAGTGGGTGTTTGCCATACAGCGCCAAATACGCATTCCTAATACTATACTAACGCAGATTTTAAGGCAGAACGTTAGATAGTTCATACCCGGTCAAATAAAACATAATTTAATAATGTGTTACTTTTTGGACCACTCTGATTACGATTTTGATGCATTATGTTCTAATAAAGCGGGATCCGACTTTTATTGGTAAACAAAAAACAGTCGTAATAATATGGTTTAGGTCTGTTTTACAAAAGAGTAATATAGGCCTAAGGTGTTGATATGAATATTAGAACGTGTACGCGGCAGCCCAATCCCCCTCCAGTGGTACCCGAGTACAGTGGCCAATGGTGGCGTAGCCAGGATTTTGACGAGGGGGCACAGGTTTGTGAATGTACGACAACAAATTTTTTTTCGGCTGCGCTCGCCGGTTTGCCCCAAATTTGTCCCGTCGCCTCCAAAATATGAAGAAAGAGCTAGGGGCACGTTGTTATTTAAGGCTTGGACTCAGTGATTTGAAATATAATTTTTGTGTATTGTATTTAGTGAAAATAGTCAACAAGAACTATAGATAGTCACCTAAAATGGCCACAATTCCAAAGTTTGAGAATTGTATCGGATTTAGTTTTTCGTTTCTATGTGTAGCGGGATGCGGCCGTGAGCGCCCCGGGGAGGACTCGCGGGTAAGTTCGAAGGGGCAGAACTTGAGTTCTTTGAATGACGCCGTACCTGGATCGGTAAATCAGTTTCCCAAGTATTTTATTACAACCAGCCCTCGCCTTGTCGTAGTTTACATCACAATGTCAGTTACCCGCTCCAAATGTACCAGAAATCTTTGAAACGCAACAGATCGAGAAGCTGCACGCACCTGCTGTAGTATCATACAGCAAACTGCCCTTTTTTCTCCGCAGCGCTGAATACCGCGTGGGGTGATAGATCACGCAGTGGACCGTTGCGCTGATTGGGCAAGGTGACTGACCTCCATGGCGGGCTTCGCGCGGATTGGCAGCAAGCCTAACCTTTCAAATAAGAGCAGACAATAATGGGGGGAGATCAGATTTCGATGACACGACTTTGCATAATTAGTAATGATGTAATGGAAATTAATTTGTACGCCGAGAGCTATGGATAACCATTTGGGACCTTAATTTGCGACAAAATAATACACAAAAAAAAAGAAGTATTAAAAAAAAAAAAAAAAAAAAAAAAAAAAAAAAAAGAAAAAAAAAAACCCAAAAAAAAAAAAAAAAAAAAAAACAAAAAAAAAAAAAAAAGAAAAAAAAAAAAGAAGAAAATACAGGGGCCTAACTTTCCAATCCCGTTTCACATCCCCCTCCCCAGATTGTGGGCCGTCCCGGCACACAACGTCTGTAGTTCACACTGGATTGGAACGCGCCACTGAAACTGCCTCATCTTCATCCTAAACTACAATCTTCTTTTGACGCCACGGCAGCATCAGGCGTAGTCATCGCTCATTCAGGTGTTTGTTATCAACAGAGTCTAGTGTTGCATCGTACAGCCCGGTTCGGCCTCGATCAAGTATTGCCAGAATTCCCACCAGTTTTCTGTCGTCATCGTCCAACATTGCTCACCACGCCTGCCCGCATCCAGTCCCCGTGGGTGTGGCGCACTGGGTGTTTTGGACCCACCTTCACCATCATTGCCGTCTGCAATTTTATCGACGAGCATCCACAAAAGTATGCAGCTTTGTTGTACCTCACTATCGCTCCGAACGCCGTCGCCTTTATCACATACGATTCCATTGCAGTGACATTTTGGTGGATCATCCCATTTACAGCACCCACCCGACAGGTTCGGTGTTTTGTTCATATTGGTAACACCACTAATCCTGGTAGCTCACATAACCTGCCTCAACGCTGTCTCGGTTACTCTTTGAAGCCCGCAGCTTCCATCTCCAAGGTGCAGTTATCTAGACCCTCTAGCTACTCCATCGACCATACCATCCCAGATAACATGGAGAATATGGGCCATATAGGCCCAATATTTACTCACTATCGGCCAGTATTGGCTAAGTTATCGGTCCAAATTATTTGCTCACGTGCCCAATTGGAACAATATTGGGCCCGGGCCAAAGTTGGTACAATATTGGGCCAATTCTTGGTAATATATATTGAGACCAATATTGGGAATTATCAATTTTTTTGCAAAATAAATATCTTTCACCCTGCTTTATAAATACATTAATTAATATTTGAGCTAGTCAAATGTTTATATTTTTATTGAAATTGGTATTTATATAGTAATAATATTTTTTGATATATTGTGTCTGATCAAAACAATCGTCCTTGAGAAATTTTAGCGTATTTCTATCTGTTTTTAAAATTGTTTCTCACCCTGCTAATTTTTAGCAAACAATAGCCTTAAGCCAATAGTGGGCCAACGTTATCCCAATAATTGGATCTATATTGGCTGTTGGTCGCTTGCCAATATGATGCGCCAATATTAAACCATTAAAGGATGCCGATATGAAGCCTATATCACATTGCCAATGAAAACCAACTAGCGGCCCATATACGTTAGGCACGTGATGCCGATGCCAAGTTTACCGATGGGGAACCATTGTTGGGCCAATTACTGCGTGCTATCTGGGATGTAGGTCTTTCGGCCCGGCTGGATCGTTCATCCAAAGTCGTCCGGCCCATCTGCCATCGTCTCAAGCCTCCGGCGCGGTCTGCCCAGGCATCCAAAGTCGTCCCGGCCCGTCTGCCATTCATCCAAAGTCGTCTGCCCCGTCTGGCCATTCATCTAAAGTCGTTCTGGCATGTCTGCCATTCATCCAAAGTCGTCTGGCCCTTCTGGCCCTTCATCCAAAGTCGTCTGCCCTCTGGGCATTCATCCAAAGTCGTCTGGCCCGTCTGGCCATTCATCCAATTCGTCTGGCCCGTCTGCCATTCGTCTCAGTCGCCGGTCCGTCTGGCCACACATCCAAGGTCGTGATGGAAGCAGCACCTCTTTTCACCGCGAACCAACCTTCACCATACATCTTGTGTTGGACTTCATCTCCTCGCAATGCCTACGCTTGTCTATTTGGCAGCAACAATTATTTCAAATTGCTCAATGCAATCAAATTTCATGTTTTGATTTCTTGTAGAATTACTTTATATACAAGTCTCTCTATCCTCCCTATTCCTCTCCCTACTCATATAAAATGTATCTCCCGTTATTCCACAATCATCGGAATCTATGGGGCTTTCGCCGCTTGCGCGTCGGATTCCTCCTCGGTTTCGTGCCGTCAACTTACACTCGCTCAGTCCTGCGTGCTTCCGATCGTCTCAGTCACCATCTTGCAGTTACTGTCCATTTTCCCTATTCACTGTGCACACAGAGCATTCAAGAGCCTATGACCAGTCACGCGTACTCTGTGCTTACCGCATAGTACCTGAGAAAACTCACTTCGTTGCGAGGAATTGCTCAGGATTTTCTTCGTATAAGCTCTAATTGTAGAAATATTATTATCATCAATATGTGAATTTTATTATGATAGAACATTCATAAAAATCCGAAAATGGTTATTTATAAAGAGTGGTTTTTGGTAGGGTATAATACTAACTCTATGTTGCAAAAATCCCCAGTGATTGTTGTGCAGATTCAAGAGAGTTCCATGGACAAAAAACGGTTTAGACCTATACTCTGCGTAGAAGCTGACAACCAGATAATATTATTTTTCTATAAGGTGGTGTAATTTGGTTGACAACGGTACAAAAATATCCGAACGACGCATTTCCTAACAAGGCTTCCACCAGGTTGGTAAAAACAGGCCTACTCGCCAATGTTCATGCACACAGTTTGTGGGTAGTCACTCATCCATAGCAATGCATTGATCTGATTTGGATGGTGCCCTGTGAAGTGTGAATATTAACTACGATCAAACTTATGAATGAATTCATTTCACAATGATTCGGTTGGTGGGCAAAAGGTCGAAGCCCGTTTACAGTGGACACCTACCTGCACTATGCCTCGTCCACCTCCCCGCGATCGTTAAACATCCAATACAATACCTTCCTCTGCTTCATACGGCCCTCCTCGCTCCTCCCCGGTATATACTTATTGTACAACCGGGTCGAAGCGTACACTCTTTTCCTGACATTTTCCTTCGCGCTTCGGAACGTCACTTCAGCCTCTGCTCCACTACCAACGTCTCTCAACCCTTCTAGCGGCTCTTTCTCATTTGTTGCTTCATTCACCTGTTGACGACTCGTCCGCTCCTTCTTCATCCTCTATGTCGCCAATCCGCTCCTGGTCTTCTCCTGACTTCCCTTCTTTTACTGCGGCAGTTCGTCAATCGCAACCAACTCGAACCTGACTAAGTCGTCTCCTCTTATCACAGGAGCCCGTCCTCGTCAGTTGTCCCTTCCTCTGCGTCCCACTTTCTCGTCTTCCACTCCTGCTGCAGCTGCTTGCTAGCTACTCCTTAATACTCTCCCCCGTCGTCTCGACCCCCCCCCGGGTCTTTTTCTCGATAAAATGCCTCTCTCCTCCGTTACAGCAGGTCCCATTCATAGCTCTACTTCTGGCACATGGTAGTTCCCACCACCACTCTGGGTCCTTCAAGAGCTGGAACCTATCCGCATGAACTACCTCGGCTTACTGCGGGCCCCAACTTCGGGATCCGGAAGACCAACACTCTGCGGTCGCGGTTTACCGACCACCAGGTATTTTCCACACACCAACTGTAGATCTTATCCTTCGCCTATACTCACAGAATCGCAACTTCTCGTATTGTTATACAACCAGACGAACCTGACCTTGCCTAAACCAAACCCCAGGACCATCGCACCAATCGTCATAGTTCCGTTTCTGTTCTTTCATACTGAACTCCAAGCGTGCCTCCCTCACTCATGAATTCCCACTAATACCCTCTCTCAACTCCTCCGCATAGTCTGTTTCGCATTCTCCTTCATCGGGTACCGCACCAACCACCATTCAACAGAACACCTTACTTCTCGCTCCAACATCATCATTATTTCGTGCTCTCGCCCGGTCGACTCTTGACCCACTTGAACGATAATCGAAGCCCACATATGAGAGATACTGTTCCCAGTCCCCTTCCTGATTCTGGAACGGTTGAATCATTAGTGACACGGCATTGGCAATAGTCCCGTTGTAACGCTCGACAGGCCATCCGACTTGGGGTTGTCCGGAGTCGTGCGAGTCTTTCATCCCCAATATCAGACCCATCTCTCTGAACACCTTCGAATCGAAGTTACGGCCCTGGTCGGAATTGAGTTCCCCCCTCGAACTCCAAACCTACAGACGAACTCATCCACCATCTTCGCTGCACCGTCGCGGCAGCATTGATATCTTATGGCATATGCCTCCATCCACCGGATCCAGTAATCGCCAAAACTAGGATATCTGCCATTCCCATCATCCGTTCTCGGTCAGAGGCCCCAACACATCCAATGGTACCCGTTCCAGAGGGCCCTACTTGTACTGTTAAGTGGGGCTCGGTTACGTTTTTGGGGTCCCCTCTTCCTCCTCGCGCAGCCTACACACCTGCGTAGATATGACCCCCACCCCCCCCCCTCACGTCGGCACTCATCCCCCCCCAATAGTACCTTTCTCAAACCTTTGTAGGTTCCTTGTTCCGACCCGGTGCGCTCCTGCCTTCGATGCAATGCCGTTCATCTAGCCCTCGGCTTCTGCCCATTGTCCCGTGGGTAGCCCGACGCAGCCACTTAATAGTTCCTCCTATCTCCTCTCCCATCTCTTCACCAGAATGCCTTCCTTCCGGCCAACCTGTTCCACTGGCCCCAATAATTTTCAATGCAGACGACAAGGCAGACACATCTTTCCATGGGGGTCGCCCCTCTCCAGCCTACTTTCTCCTCAGGAACAGAGTCATTGTCCCTCTCCTCCAACTGCGCCTCACGTATCTCTCCATTGTGATTCTCCGGTTGTATAGTCACATTATAAACTTCAACCACTACGGGGTCAGGGTTTCTATCCATCCATCTCGACAGATTTATGTACTATACATGCGTGCTCCACAGGAAAGTCGGAGAGCCTTGTCTATGAAGCCTCTTCCTAATTCGCGTCAACCCGGCCAGATATAGTAGACGATGTAAGTGAGCCTTTTAACGTCTGCGCAACTTGAAAGAGACAAAACCAGCCTCTTTCCATTCCGCAAGTGGTTTCAGCGGTTGGAGAAGCTACCAGAGAAAGGACGGCTACACTAAATTGGGCTGGATCCCAACACCACAAGTGTAGAGCACAAGATCTACCTTAATACGGTCCCTCTTTCTGAACATCATCCCCTACCCCTTCGCTCCCAAGGGACCCTCTGATAGCCTCCTCTGTCCTTCACTTCCAGCACGTTCGGTTGGCACCCGATCTCACACTCATCTGGATCTCCTCTGCTTCTTTCTGCTCCTCTTCGGTCTCCTCGTTTTGGACATTCTTAGCCTCCATCCTCCCACATTGTCTACAGGGTATTCTTGACAGCCCATCCGCGTTAGAATGGCGTCTTCCCGGTCTGTACTTCAAATCGATGTTGAAACTGACACACCTCCAACCATCTCGCCAGCTGACCCTCTGGGTTTTTGAAGTTGCACAACCACCTTAGCGACACCCCGTGGTCGCCGTCCTCACTTTCACCTTGCTTTCCCTCCTAGGTAGTGACGATACTTTTTGAGGAATACAACCACAGCAAGAAGCTCTCTGTCTCTCAACACATAGTTTCGCTCTGGTCGGACAATGACTTGCTTCCATAAGCTATAACCCTCACCTCGCCATCCTGCTCTTGTGACATTACGGGCTCCCTATTTCAAATTTGCTGGCGTCGTGTCTAAGATAATTGGCCCTCTGGCCGCGGGTAGGCCAAAATTGGAGCACTGACCGCAACTCTTTCAACGTGTTGAACGCTCGTCACATTCCTCGTCCCATTCAACACCACTTCTTCTCTGTCAGCCGATTGAGAGGTGCAGCGATATCAGCATCCACTGATAAACCGACGATAGTACGACGCCAGTCCCCGGTAGATGGTGAGTGTTGTGGGGTGGACGAGGGGGAAGGGGGAACTACGCACCTGCGTGTGCGTCTTTGGCGTCGTCATCCCTAACTGCTTCTATCCTGGACGGATCCGTATGGATTTACCCCTTTCAGTACTACTTGGCCCAAATACGTCACCCCTTTGCATAGGTGACCCTTTGGGGGCTGAGTTTCACCCGGCTCCTCGTACCTCTGCAAAACCTCCTCTAACCGTCACTGACTCCGACACGGTGCTATCAAACACAATCACGTCGTCCAAATAACAAGAGCGCTCCATCTCAATCCACCAACACTCTATCATCATCTTTCAAACGTTGAGGGCGCATTGCAAGGCCAAATGGTAGGACTATTCCAATCATAAAGTCCGCTGGTGGTGGAGAAGGGCAATTTATCTCTAGCGTACCGTGTGCCCATCTCAACCTGCCAGTAGCCGGAGGCCAAATCGAGAGTTGTTAAGTACTTTGCGCCCCTAAAGCGTCCAACGAATCATCGATTCGCGGCAAAGGACACGCGTCCTTCATCGTGACCTCATTCCACCTTCGATAGTCCAGACAAAGGCGCTTAGAGCCATCCTTTGCTACCAACACCACTGGGCTAGACCAGCACTATCCGACTGCTGTTAGCCCTTCTCCAACACTCGTTCACTTGTCGCTCCACCTCCTCACGCTGCTGTGGGGATACCCTCCTCAATGGCTGCCGAATAGGCCGGGCACTCCCAGTAGCAATGCGGTGCTTCACTTTCGTCGTCCTACCAATATCAAACTCCCCGCTAGAGAACACATCCTTATAGTTCGCTAATAACTCCGCTACTTTTTCTCTCTCTCCTTCTCCCAAGAGGGTGTACTCCTGGCTCACCAAGCTCTTCAGATATTCAGGCACCTCCGCCGGATCACCATTTGATCTCGCCCCCACCATCCTAGTCTCCGCACACCCATTCTCCGCCACCAGCAAACTTGCCTAGCATAGCGCCTGTTTCACCCTCTCGAGGAAAGTCCACCCACATTAGTAATTTATTGTAACTGGCACCACAGCCTTAACTTTCAACTAGACCTCTTGCCATCCAATGTCCACCCTCCCCCCCCTATCGTAAATGGGGCCCACCATTTAACGTCTCTACTACCCCAGCCGCTCTCGACCTTCGCACGACTCATGTAGTTTCGGGAAAGCTCCCTCCCCCTATCGCGTCCGACATGAATGACCCTAGTAGCTCTACACACTCACCCTCCGTCGCATGCAATATCGCCGCAGATACAATACTTGATGCGGGCGGTCCAGCACCACTATATCCTCTACAGCCACAAAAAGCCTTAAGTGTTGGAGTTAGCTCATGCGTTGAATGACATCGTACTTTTTCACCTCCACGTGGAGCTGCTGTTGACCAATATCATTATCGCCCCAGTTTGTGTCAGGAAATCCATCCCCAACATGCGTTTCTCAACGTCTGCGACAATCACACACAGCGCATGGCAGCCTTTCCCACGCCTATCTCCAGGTTTGCTATTCCCCACGTTTGTAACCTTCGCCCATCGGCCTGGATGAGCTGCGTATTAGAAAACCGGAGCCTACGTCGTTTTCTCATCCGGAATCATCTTGTACAACTCCATCGGCACAAGCAAATTGAAGTCCAGTGT